>CM047517.1:1750150-1757650 GCA_026122265.1 Ammodytes dubius
GTGTTACAGTGTGTGTGTGTGTGTGTGTGTGTGTGTGTGTGTGTGTCTCTCTGTGTGTGCGTGTAGCTCTGTGTGTGTGTGTGTGTGTGTGTGTGTGTGTGTGTGTGTGTGTGTGTGTGTGTGTGTGTGTGTGTGTGTGTGTGTGTGTGTGTGTGTGTGTGTTACAGTGTGTGTGTGTGTGTTACCTGACTTGTTCACTTGGTTCCATGAAGAACTCAAACACGTTGTTCATGACGAGAACATCAGTGTTCTGCAGCAAAACATTCTGAAGGAGAACGTCTGAGTGTAGAACCTACAAGAGAGAAATGTGTTACTGTGTGTGTGAGTGAGTGAGTGAGTGAGTGAGTGAGTGAGTGAGTATGAGTGTGCGTGTTACTGTGTGTGTGAGTGAGTGAGTGTGTTACTGCGTGTGTGTTTGTGTGTGTGTGTTACTGTGTGTGTGTGCGTTTTAAAAATATTTTAACCTTTATTTCAAACGTCTGTATGTACAAGAGAGGGATGTGTTACTGTGTGTGTGAGTTTGTGTGGGGGAGTGAGTGAGTGAGTGTGTGTGTTTACAGAGTGTGTGTGTGTGTGTGTGTGTGTGTGTGTGTGTGTGTGTGTTTTTTTTTTAAACCTTTATTTAAACAGATAAATCCCATTGAGACCGAAGACTCTTTTTCAAGGGAGACCTGTTTTCCTTTCCCACGTTACCATTCACACACACATTCACAGTGATAGCAGCAGGCTAACTATCGACATACACACGAGGCAAGGTGGGTGAAGTGTCTTGCCCAAGGACACAACAACCATGACACAGGTGGCAGGGCGGGGATCGAACCTCCAACCCTTTGATCATCAGCCGACCCGCTCTACCACCTGAGACACAGTCGCCCCTGTGTGTGTGTGTGCCTGTCTGTCTGTCTGTCTGTGTGTGTCTTTTTTTTTTTTAAGATTTTTTTTTTGGCATTTTTATGCTTTATTGATAGTGTAGAGACAGAGGTGAAATGGGGCAGAGAGGGGAGTGACATGCAGAGAACGACCGCGGGCTGGAATCGAACCCGGGTCCGCTGCTGGCCGAGGCCCATGGGGGGGGACGCCTTACCAACTGAGCTAAGGGCACCCCCTGTCTGTCTGTGTGTGTCTGTGTCTGTGTGTCTGTCTATGTGAGTGAGTGAGTGAGTGAGTGAGTGAGTGAGTGAGTGAGTGAGTGAGTGTTAACCTTGACTCTGTCCTCCATCTTGTATTTCATCAGAATGTCGTTTTGTAGTTTCACAAATTCTTCGTTTATTTCCAAACCGACGAGTTGAGAAGCCGAGCTGTAGACATACCCCTGGAGAGAGAGAGACAGGCAAGCAGAATATATTATTATTATTTAATTTTTTTAAAGATATTCTTTGGCATTTTTATGCTTTATTGATAGGGTGTAGAGGGGAGTGACATGCAGAGAACGACCGCAGGCTGGAATCGAACCCGGGTCCGCTGCTGGGCCCGGCCCGGGGAGGGGACGCCCTACCAACTGAGCTAAGGGTGCCCAGAATATATTATTTTAACAGTTTTACATTTACTTTATAACACTCTCTCTGATGTTCTTTCCAATTACTATAGTCACTAGAGTTTTCGCGCGCGCGTTGCGCGCGCTCAACCCCTAGTGGATCGGGAGTTTGATTCAGTTTCCATGTATTGTCTTCGCAAATACGTATAACGGAATCTATAGCAACTCCTCTCAGTGTACCGGAAAAATGAAGTGTGAGATTAAAGCACAAAATAATTAAGTAGACCCAACCACACATAAGTGAACTGGTAAGATTGTATTGCACTATATTCACAGGGTAGTATCACTTAGCTGTGAGGCTGTAGTTACAGTTCAGTTATTTTACAGCACATGAATATAAATGCTTCAGGAGTCTAGAGGTGCATGTTGTGCAAGGTAAAATGTGGAAATGAGTACAAAAGGATAAAATAAGGTATGATGAAATAAGTAATATATACAATAAATAAAGTCTAAGTAGTGCAAAAGGTAAGACAGAACAAAATGGTACAAATTAATTAAATACATTAAAATGGGGAACATTATTTACAATATGTGCAATATGAAATGTAAAGTGTGCAATAAAAGGTAATTTCAATATGCAGAGTGTAAATGGGTCCAAAGTCCAGAGTTCCTGGGGGCAGATGGGAGCGAAGGGAGAGAGTTGAGCTTCCTGACAGCATGGTGGAAAGAGCTGTTTACCATGGTGGAGTTGGCCCAGAGGCTCTGGTACCTTCTTCTCGATGGCAGGAGGCTGAAGAGGCTGTGTGAGGGGTGGCCGGGGTCTCCCACAATGATGGTTGCTCTGTGGGTGAGGCGGGTTCAGTAGATGTCCTGGAGTGGCTTCTTTTTTTTTGTACAGGTGTGGATCTGGCTCAAGGGTGCAACTGTTTCCTCTTGGCAGCAAGTGTCCCTTTAAGGGCCTTCCACATTTTTGGCAGCTCCTAGCAGGTGATGGGTTCTTGTCCTATGCATAACACATTTTTGCGGTTATTAATACTTTGATTTGTGATGGGCGCATGTTCTTTTGTGATAATGATAATTAAACATGTTCAATGTCTGTTATAGGAGGTACTTTGCACTATTGTTAATGAAAGGGGAAAACATTAAATAACCTCAAATCATATTTACCATGTTAGTGTCAGGGCAGCAGTTGGTAAGAAGATCAGCTCCAAGTGTGGTTGTGTGTTCTGCAGCATTGGTGTTAGTGGCTGGGGACAGCAATGAGCTTTGTAGTAATTAGAATTAGAAAGAAAGAGATGGTGTGTGAGAAGGAGCGTCACTGTTTAGACACAATTTAGGCAAAGCAAAGCAATGTTATGGTATGGTGGGAAGGTATCAACAACCCATAATGACATATTGTAACAAATTGGGAGTGGATAATGTAATATCATTTTGCACATAATGTTCCAACGTATTACATTGTGGTTCACCTATTACATTATGAAGTAAGCAAAATATGTTTTTCTAATAGTGTAATTGATTTATTACATTATAAACCAAATGAATGTATGGATTAAAGGGGTAATGTACAATGTTAAGTGTAGTATGTATTAAAAGGCATGGCTCAAAGTGTGCATACAGAAAAACACATTGGTTTTAGGTCATTCTTCTGGTCGAAAACAAAAATGTTATTCTGTTTCACGGTTGACACATGTAACTTTCAATGTTTAGGAATGTAAGCTATATTTTACAGTGTGCACAAACATTACATTTTAAACTGTTTACTATCCATCTGTGCTGGTGAATTGTTAATTGTTTTCATTAAGACAGTAATCTGATATTTTGTCACAGTATTTAGTGAGGCCTCAGTTCAAATATGTGCGACATTTGGCATTTGTGTATGACAACTTTCAGCAGAGAATTTCAGGAAAAGCTATATTGAAAAGTGCTTTTAATGCATACAGCACTTGTTTAATCCATACCTGATTTCAATGTAAGGAAAGCAGTACACTATTAGGATAATAATATTTTGCTTGCTTTGTAATGTAAATAGTGAGCCAACATGTAATTGGTGGATGCACCCAAATTACAGGGATTTTCTCTGCATTTCTGTTGTTAGGATGGCCTTATGACATATGTATGAGATATTCAGAGAGTATCAGAGATGTGATGTAGGCACTGTCTACAGAGCACAGGCCTCATTACACATTTAACCCTGTTAAAAAACACATGCAGACTTACCTCCTAAATACTACTTTGGGAAGCAGCAAATGGGTGTGGGGGGGCAGTATTGGGCAGCAGCAACTGTAGGAAAATGTGGCAACAACTGTGGATTAGTTGAAAAGTCAAATGAAAGCAGTTTTTCTTACTATAGCCATATCAGCCATTTGCCTCAGCAGGAATCACAGTCCGTAAACAACAATATGACAGACACCCCCTGCCCTTAGACCTTTAGCTCATCTGAGGAAAAACTCCCAGCAAAATAGATGTCACTTGTACAGAACGAAAATAATTATAACAGACAGCTGCTTCTGAAACTGAAAAACATTGTGCATTTACAGAAGCAAAATGTAAATAAATAGCAACAATGGGCAAAGCAAGAAATGGTAGGTTAACTGTCACAACAGCTAATAAGGCAGCAACATAACTGTAGTGAATTAAAGCACGGCTTGTGTGTTGGAGACGGAGAAGGGGGAGGGGAGGTGGGGGGCTTCAAAGCAGTATAGCTGTAGGCCAGGAGTGAGACAGAAGTAAGGCTACAAATGACCGACGCTGTAGGAGGAGAGTCATTTAAAACATAGAAGAAATACAAATCACTGACTTTAAAAAATGAAACAGTTCTTGGGAGCGGGGAGTGTGGGGGAGGAGGGCATGTAACGCGCGACTACAACAGGATTGAACAAATATATCCGAGCCGAGGAGAGTAAGTTTAAAATAAATAAAAAGTTCAAAATAAATAAAAAGTTTAGCAGCAAAGTGTAGCCTATAGGCAGCTCTTATTGCAACTTCTTCTGAGCGGCAGCAGCGTAGGCTATACAGCGGCAGACTTTCCGACAGTTCTGGGGAGCGGGGAGTGTGGGGGAGGGGGCATAAAACGCGCGACTACAACAGGATAAGCAATTTTAAAATAAATAAAAAGTTTAGCAGCAAAGTGTAGCCTATAGCCAGCTCTTACAAAGTTAGCTCTTACCTGAGAGAGTGCAGCGGCTGGGCCGTTATATTGAGCAGCAGGTAAGGGAGCCGGCAGGAGAGCGGCTGGGCCGTTATCTTGCTTGTAGCGGGTCTCGCCGAGAGTGCAGCCTTCTGAACTGCAGCAGGTGAGGGAAGCCGGCAGGTAGCGGGTTTCGCCGGTCGCTGGGCCGTTCAACCCCTCCCCCGTTTTCCCCCCCTCCCCCCCCTGTGCGCACTGTGCCCCCCCCCCCCCCACCCCCCCCGACGTTTCCCCCTCCCTCTCCCCCTCCCCTGCGCCTCCCCCTCCCCTGCGCACATGCGCACTGCGTAAGTGTTGCAAGTCTTACCGACACGGCTCCTATTATAGGAGTAAGATTTCTAGTTGATGGTAAAGTTTAGTTTTCTCTTCTAAATTGAAGGTAAGGGTCTATAGGACAATGTTGGTTCCAAGAAACAAGACCATTTTTTTTTGCTCATATTCCAAAATGGACATGGAATTTTTGAAGATCTTAATTTCTTTTTAATAGTCACGATTTAGATGTTTGCCATAGTGGAGCAGCGATACTGCTATGTTGTTACTGACCCCATACCAGTTTTCACACACACACACACACACACACACACACACACACTGACCCCATACCAGTTTTCACACCCACACACACACACACACACACACACACACACAGACCCACACACTGACCCCATACCAGTTTTCACACCCACACACACACACACAGACCCACACACTGACCCCATACCAGTTTTCACACCCACACACACACACACACACACACACACACACACTGACCCCATACAGCACTGCTCCCAGTCTTGAGCCCACGTCCACCAGCGTCCTGCCGCTCAGATCAGGGAGGAGCCTCTCAAACAGGAAGCGCAGCTCGGGGATGGAGAAGGAGTGGGAGAGGAAATCTACAGAAGAAGAAGAAAGAATGATGTCACAGTGAGGTCATAGTGATGTCACTGGATGATAGAGAGATTCTTTTTTTTTTTTTTTGTCATTTTCATGCTTTATTAGACAGTACAGAGTTGAAATGGGGAGACAGACAGAGAGAGAGAGAGAGAGAGAGAGAGAGAGAGAGAGAGAGAGGATGACCTGCAGTAACGGTCCACGGGTCAGAATCACTTTGTGTCAAAATCAGTGAATATCTCCTCATGATCTGCTACCTGTCTGTACTGTGTGCGAGCTGAAAAATGAAAAATCCAGTGTTAATACACAGCCTAGGCTCTGTAAACTGGCATGTTGCTAGCTACAGTGGGCCCTTGTTTACATACCAGTTTATGGAGCCTGGCCTGTGTATTAACACTGGATTTATTTTCAGTGCACACACAGTACAGACTCACTGTCACACTCACTCACACACACACACACACTCTCACTCTCACTCTCACACACACCTACACACACCCCCCCCCCCACACACACACTCCCCCCCCCCCACTCACCCAGGGCCTGTGTGCGGTGCAGACAGACAGACAGACAGACAGTCAGACAGACAGACAGACAGACAGACAGACAGACAGACAGTCAGACAGACAGACAGACAGACAGACAGAGACACTCACCCAGGGCCTGTGTGCGGTGCGATCCACAGTTTAAACAGTAGTTCCGGCTCATGGCTCCCTCTTCACACAGAGAGTCGACTTGATCTTCATCGAACAGGAAACTGTCAACGTGCACGGTGGGGCGCGCACACTGCTGCATCTGGGATACAAGGGAAAGGTTACTGTGTGTGTGTGTGTGTGGGGGGGGGGGGGGGGGGGGGGGGTGTGTGTGGAGTGAGTGAGTGAGTGAGTGAGTTTTCTACAACTATTTTTGTGAGACAGGCATTTTGTGGGTTAACACGCACACGCACACACACACACACACTCTGAGACACACACACACACACTGAGACACACACACACACTGAGACACACACACACACTGAGACACACACACACTGAGACACACACACACACACACACACACTGAGACACACACACACACAACACACACACACAACACACACACACACACACACACACACACACACACACACACACACACACACACACACACCTTGCTGTACCGGTGGTCTCGCTGGGTAACATGGCGTCAGCAGGCAGAGCAGATCTCAGGTCAGAGGAGATGTTCTGAAGGATCGCTGTGCTGTTGGTGGTCAGGAGATCGTCAAACTCATCTGGAGAGCACAACACTTTACAGTTCATTCAGTGTGTGTGTGGGGGGGAGTGTGAGTGAGAGAGAGGGAGAGAGGGAAGGAGGAGAGGGGAGGAGAGAGAGAGTGAGAGAGAGTGGAGGAGAGAGAGAGAGAGAGAGAGAGAGAGAGTGAGAGAGAGAGAGAGAGAGAGAGAGTGAGAGAGAGAGAGAGAGAGTGAGAGAGGAGAGAGAGAGAGAGAGAGAGAGAAGATCACAACACTTTACACATTAAAGGCCTACTTCACCGGTTGGAATATGAAGGTGTATTGAACTCTGAGATCCTATGAAGTATAAATGTGCAAACATTTTAGAAATCGGTTCATCCAAGCCTGAGAAAAGGCAGAAAGAGTGTTTTCTGGTCTCACTGTCTAACCCAGTGGTTCTCAATTATTTTCTGTCACGCCCCCCCCCTAGGGAACAGAAATGTTTTCGCGCCCCCCCCTCCTAAATTGAAATACTATTGAGAACCTGCTAATATTTATTTATTCATCTGTACAAAACCACTGTATGAGTTTCTGGCATGAGCATTCTGCATACAATCACCTTATTATCAAATTAGATAACAAAAATTAGCTGAGATAACTTCTGCAGCAAAAAAATTCAAAGTTCAGTTCAATTTGTAACATTTAAACAAGACTGCTCAGTCTGTGTGAAT
>CM047517.1:1762650-1767650 GCA_026122265.1 Ammodytes dubius
GTCGTTCTCTGCATGTCACTCCCCCTCTCTGCCCCATTTCAACTCTGTCTCTACACTATCAATAAAGCATAAAAATGCCAAAAAACTATCTTAAAAGAAAAAAAAAAAAAAAAAAGGAACACATTACTCAAATTCATGAATGTCTTAGATTAAATGTCATGGAATTCATGGCTGCATTAAATAGGAAATAGAAATACATTTTCAACCCTAAAAAAATTATTATAATAAAAAGTGTAAAAATTGTTATCAAATATAGAAACATGTTCTTTATCTTTACACACAGGAAGAACATTTTATAATATCACTGAAAAGTTTTTTGATTTTGATGAACATGTAATCATTGTGTTTCAGTTTCCTTGTAATGTAATAACACTGTTCTGACCGTGTGTGTTTGTGTGTGTTTGTGTTTGTGTGTGTTTGTGTGTGTGTGTGTGTGTCTCTGTGTGTGTGTGTGTTTGTGTTACTGTGTGTGTGTCCCTCTGTGTGTGTGTGTCTGTGTGTGTGTCTCTCTGTCTGTCTGTCCGTCCGTCCGTCTGTCCGTCCATCTGTCTGTCCGTCTGTCTGTGCTTCAGTTTCCCCCATCCTACGCTGGCATCACTGAGGTGAACCAACCCGCTGAACTCCTACCTCAGTTCTCCACCATAGAGTATGTTGTGCAGGTGAGAAAAAAAAAATGCATTTTCATCATGTTTAAAAAAAAGAAAATGTCTCATAAATCAGACAGTGAACAACATATGAACAAATCCTTCTGTAATAACCTTCAGAATAGTACTGAGTATGATTATGGAAAGTTTAGTTGATGTAAATGCTTTAGAAGTTGAGATTTTTTGGTTCAGAGTATTGAAAAAAAAAGGAAAGAAAAGAAAAGTTCTCTCTCCCTCTCTTTTTCTATCTCTCCCTCTCCCTCTCTCTCTGTTACTGTGTATGTCTCTCTCTCTCTCTCTCTCTCTCCCTCTCTCTCTCCCTCTCCCTGTCGCTGTCTGTGTTATTTATTTTACATTTTTGCTTTCTAATCTAAAGATTGTCTGTGTAAAATGGTAAATCATTATTGTTGAAAGAAACTGAAAATAAACATCAGATACATCTGTTTTTTGCTCAAGTTTTTATTAGGTAAAGTCTTTTTAAACATACTGGGATTTTAATGCATTAGCTTTTTGTTGAACTGTGTCTCTCCCTCTCTCTCTCTCCCTCTCTCCCTTTCCCCCCCTCTCCCCCTCTCTCTCTCTCTCCCCTCTCCTCCCTCTCTCCCTCCCTCTCCCCCCCTCTCCCCCCCTCCCTCCCCCTCAGCGTGGCCCCCAGATGCCCCTGGTCTTCCTCTACGTGGTGGACACCTGTATGGAGGATGAGGACCTCCAGGCCTTGAAGGAAAGCCTCCAGATGTCCCTCTCCCTCCTGCCGCCCACAGCTCTGGTCGGCCTCATCACCTTCGGCAGGATGGTCCAGGTGCATGAGCTGGGCTGTGAGGGGATATCTAAGAGCTACGTGTTCAGAGGAACCAAAGACCTCAACGCAAAGCAGATACAGGTAAGGAGAGAGGGAGGGAGGGAGGGAGGGAGGGAGACAGAGAGAGAGAGAGAGATAGACAGACAGAGAGAGAGAGAGACAGACAGACAGACAGACGGACGGACGTTATATAGCTTTATGCAACTTTGTGTTTTTTGCGACTTTTGGTGATTTTTGTGTTTTCTTTGTGTTTTCAGTAACCTGCTGCGTTCTTGGGATTTATTGTTTTTTTTTGCAATTATTTGTGCTTATGCGACTTTTGGCGTATAGTGTGTTATGGCACAGTTAGTATGCACTTTTAAGTATGCACTTATGAGTATGCTTTTTAAGTATGTACTTGTAGGTAGGCACTAAGTGTGCACTTGTTAGTATGCAGTTTTTGCGTTTTTTTTTGTGACTTTTTTTTTGCGACCGTTGTTTTATTCGACAGACACACAGACTCACTCACTCTCTCTGTGTGTTCTCGTTCACAGGAGATGTTGGGTCTCACCAAACCTGCAGCAACAACTCAGGGAAGAGGACCTCAGGCCCCTGCTCCACCTCTATGTAACAGGTACACACACACACTCACTGAGACACACACACAACACACACACACACACACACACACACACACACACACACACACACACACTGGACGAGCGTTAATAACACTCTTTCAAACACTTTTTCATCCTTTGACCCTTCGTATGACTTAGCTGCTATTGTGAAAAGGTGCAGTGTGTAATATGACATCATCAAGAAAGTTCTAGAATGCATCGCTCCCTGGGTAACCCCAACCCTTTAGAATAATAACAAAAGCTACAGTGGCCTTCAAGGACAAGAACAATTCTAAATTCTAAACAATGCACCTGATGACATTCCAAAAACATGGATGCCTCCATAAGACTTACCCTCTCAATGTACAAAATTTAATATTAATATTTGTAATTCTCCGCTCAGGAGGATAATTCAGATTATTGGCAGAGGTGATTTTACACCAATGAGGACATATTTATGAATGAGGATATTGATTTTAACTAATAGATTACTTAAAATGTTACACAGTGTCCCTTTAAATGAAATATATAATGTCCTATGCCTCCCCAGGTTCCTGCAGCCTGTTCAGAAGGTGGATATGAACCTGACTGATCACTCACTCACACACTCACTCACTCACTCACTCACTCACTCACTCACTCACTCACTCACACCCCCCCCCCCCCCCACACACACACACACTCACAGAGTAATGTCTTAATGCCTCCCCAGGTTCCTGCAGCCGGTCCAGAAGGTGGACATGAACCTGACTGATCTTCTGGGGAGCTTCAGAGGGACCCGTGGCCGGTCACTCAGGGCAAGAGACCGCTCAGATCCCTGGGGGTCGCTCTCTCTATCGCTGTGGGTCTGCTGGAGGTAAGAGAGTGTGTGTGTGTGTGTGAGGGAGTGAGGGGGGGGGCTGTGTGTGTGGGGGTCGCTCTCTCTATCGCTGTGGGTCTGCTGGAGGTAAGAGAGTGTGGGTGTGTGTGTGGGTGTGTGTGTGAGGGTGTGTGAGGGTGTGTGTGTGTGGTTTATTCAAAAATATCATATAATACAGAAATATTCAATAGCAATAGTAAAAATCTAAACTATAAAACATTTAAAATAATATATATATTTTTTTAAAGTGTACCTTCCCTAACACGGGGACGCGGGTGCTGACGTTCATCGGGGGTCCGGCCACCCAGGGACCCGGCATGGTGGTCGGGGACGAGCTGAAGACCCCCATCCGCTCCTGGCACGATCTGGAGAAAGACAACGCCAAGTACATGAAGAAAGGAACCAAGGTGTGTGTGTGTGTGTGTGTGTGTGTGTGTGTGTGTGTGTGTCTCTCTGTCTGTGTGTGTCTGTGTGTGTGTGTATCTCTCTCTCTCTGTGTGTTTGTGTCTCTCTCTCTCTGTCTGTGTGTGTGTCTCTCTCTCTCTCTCTCTCTCTGTCTGTGTGTTTGTGTGTCTTTCTCTGTCTCTGTGTCTGTGTGAGTCTCTGTGTGTGTTTGTGTGTTTGTTAGTGAGTCTCTCTCTCTCTCTCTCTGTCTCTCTGAGTGTGTGTGTGTGTCTCTCTCTCTCTCTGTCTGTGTGTTTGTGTGTCTTTCTCTGTCTCTGTGTGAGTCTCTGTGTGTGTTTGTTAGTGAGTCTCTCTCTCTCTCTCTCTGTCTCTCTGAGTGTGTGTGTGTCTCTCTCTCTCTCTCTCTCTCTCTCTCTCTCTCTCTGTATTTGTGTGTGTGTCTGTGTCTGTCTGTCTGTCCCTGTGTGTGTGTGTGTGTGTGTGTGTGTGTGTGTGTGTGTGTGTGTGTATGTGTGTGTGTATGTGTTAAGAAGAATTTTGTAAAGAATTTAAAGAATGTCTCCCAGTTAAACTTGTACAGGTTCTGCATAGTTGTTGTGAGTGACCTGAAACCTAGATATATAAAGCTACGCCTTGTTACTTTAAAAAGGCAGGTAGTGTAAACTCTACACAACGTGCCTTTAATTTAATGCAGCATCCTTTTATAGGAAATATTTCACTCTTACTCAAATCAAGCCCAATAAAAGGAAAGTGGATTTGAACCGCAGTTGTACAATATCACCACTAGAGAGTGATGTCGCCATTCAAAATCCTAGCAATCTCTGCAGTCACTCCATCTCTCTCTCTCTGTTCCAAATCACTCACTCTTTCCCATCCATCACATGGTATCATTAATGCTTTAGTGAGCGCAGCAACGTTATCAAAGTGGATCTAGTTATATATATATTTATATAGATATATAATAGTTTGTTATTATTGATGAGAAATGAATGAATGTGGGTCTCCAAAACAATCCACTATCATTTACAAAACTTACTTTGAAAACTGATTTCATATGGAAGGTACTGACTGTAAGTGTGTCTCTCTCTCTCTCTCTCTCTCTCTCTCTCTCTGTGTGTGTGTGTGTGTGTGTGTGTGTGTGTGTGTCTGTCTGTCTCCCTGTTTGTGTGTGTCTCTCTCCCTTTGTTTGTCTGTGTGTGTGTGTGTGTGTGTGTGTGTGTGTGTGTGTGTCTTTCAGCACTATGAGGCCCTGGCTAACAGAGCGTCCACTAACGGTCACATCATAGATATCTACGCCTGTGCTCTGGACCAGACAGGACTGCTGGAGATGAAGTGCTGCTCCAACCACACTGGGTATTAACACACACACACACACACACACACACACACACACACACACCACACACACACACACACACACACACACACACACACACACACACACACACACACACACTGCAACATAAACACACTCTTTGTTCTCCATCAATTTCGAGGATGACATCCACTTTTACATACCAAATAAATAGATTAAAAAAAAAGGAAAAAATCCTTTCCTATCCTATCTCATGGCTATCAAACAAACACACTCACACACACACACACTGAGACACACACACACACACACACACACTCACTCACTCACTCTCTCACTCACACACTCACTCACTCACTCACTCACTCACTCACCACTC
>CM047517.1:1775150-1777650 GCA_026122265.1 Ammodytes dubius
CCTTTTTAATGTGTTATCAAGCGCGAAAGGCCGTGATTTGCAGTAAATAAATGTCCACATGTGTCTCCAAGTGTCTCTGTAGGCTATTTAAAAAGAAATCAAGCAAGTAGACTAATAATAACATTAATGAATTATTGGTTATCGCATCACAGAAGGCCTATTGGCCTATAATAATAAAAAATACCACCTTAACTATGTTTACAGTTTACATTTTTTTTAATGAAATGCAAACCTTAGTGAATAATTTGCTCTTGTTTCTCTGTCCTGAGATTTACACAGACTGAGCAGTCTTGTTTAAATGTTACAAATTGAGCTAATAAACTGAACTTTGATTTTTTTTTTTATCTCAGCTAATTTTTGTTATCTAATTTGATAATAAGGTGATTTTATGCAGAATGCTCGTGCCAGAAACTCATACAGTGGTTTTGTACAGATAAATGAATAAATATTAGCAGGTTCTCAATTAACCTCTCCTGTCCTCTCTCTTCCAGTTCATGTTCCACCTGAGGCGATCTCCCTTCCTGCAGGTGTTTAACAACAGCCCTGATGAGAGCAGCTACTACAGACATCAGTTCAACAGACAGGACTTAACCCAGGCTCTCATCATGATACAACCTGTTCTCTACGCATACTCCTTCAACGGGCCTCCTGAGGTAAGACAGACAGACAGGGAGGGAGGGAGAGAGAGAGGGAGGAAGGGAGGGAGGGAGGGACGGAGGGAGGGAGGGAGAGAGGGAGGGAGGAGAGGAGAGAGAGAGAGAGAGAGAGAGAGGGGAGGGAGGGAGAGAGAGAAGAGAGGGAGGGAGAGAGGGAGGAAGGGAGGGAGGGAGGGAGGGAGGGAGAGAGAGAGAGAGAGAGGGAGGGAGGGAGGGGAGAGAGGGAGGAAGGGAGGGAGGGAGGGAGGGAGACAGGGACATTTCAGTGTGAACCTTCAAATGGAAATCCAGCTTTTATATGGCGAACCAGAAAATCATGCATTCACACTGATCACACTGATTATTGTTGTACCGTGTTTGTGCTTAAGTAATTGTCTTGTTAACACATTAAGTGTGTGTGTGTGTGTGTGTGTGTGTGTGTGTGTTTCAGCCGGTCTTGTTGGACAGCAGTTCCATCCTGCCCGATAGGATCCTGCTCATGGACACATTCTTCCAGATCCTCATCTACCACGGAGAGGTACACACACACACACACACACACACACACACACACACACACACACACACACACACACACACACACACACACACACACACACACACACACACACGGAGAGGTACACACACACACGGAGAGGTACACACACACACCACACACACACACACAACACACACACACGGAGAGGTACACACACACGGAAGGTACACACCACACGGAGAGGTACACACACACGGAGAGGTCCACACACACACACACGGAGAGGTACACACACACACACGAGAGACCACACACGAGAGGTACACACACACACACAGAGGTACACACACACGGAGAGGTACAAAGTGCACACACACACACACACACACACACACACGGAGAGGTACACCACACACACACACACACACACACGGAGAGGTACACACACACACGGAGAGGTACAACACACACACACACACACAGTTTCCGCAGACACACATCTACAGCCTTTGAATATTTGTAGATTTGCACATACCGTTGTCTCATGTATGATCGACTCGTGGCTTCCCCCTGATTCGAGGAGACATTTTCATTGGTTGCTTTTTGTCTTTAAATGCATTTTAATTAACCTCAAACAGCTTCTAGGCATTAACTTTATCATATTCACTTTATGTTGTTGTTCCTAGAATATTTAAAGAAGTTGGGAGAATAATTTGCCTTTTTCCATCTCTCTCTTTCTCTCTCTCCATCCCTCCCTCTCCATCCCTCCCTCCCTCTCTCCCTCTCCCTCCCTCCTTCCCTCCCTCCCTCTCTCCCCCTCCCTCTCTCTCCCTCCCTCCTCCTCTCCTCCCTCTCTCCCTCTCTCTCTCCCCTCTCTCCCTCCCTCCCTCTCCTCCCATCCCTCCCTCCCTCTCCATCCCTCCCTCTCTCTCTCCCTCCCTCCCTCCCTCCCTCTCCTCTCCCTCTCCCTCCCTCCCCCTCCCTCCCTCCCTCCCTCCCCCCCCCAGACTGTGGCTCAGTGGAGGAAGGCCGGGTACCAGGATTTGGCGGAGTATGAAAACTTCAAACATCTTCTTCAGGCTCCGGTAGATGACGCCCAGGAGCTGCTGCATACTCGCTTCCCCATGCCCCGATACATAGACACTGAGCACGGGGGCAGCCAGGTACAGACAGACAGACAGACAGACAGACAGACAGACAGACAGACAGACAGACAGACAGACAGACAGACAATGGAAGGCAGGGTCAGACTATATGTTTTATAATTTTAGTTTTATTATCGAGATGAAATAATGTGATGATGTGTTCCAGGCTCGTTTCCTGCTCTCCAAGGTCAACCCCTCCCAGACCCACAACAACATGTACA
>CM047517.1:1780150-1797650 GCA_026122265.1 Ammodytes dubius
CAGTACAGACAGGTAGTGGATCATGAGGAGATATTCACTGATTTTGATTAAAAAAAGTGATTTTGACAACAAGCGTTCTCCAGAATCACTGACTGCACCTTTAATATTTTTGTGCATCAATAAGTGTGTGTGTGTGTGTGTTTTCTCTGAGTGGTCACTGATATGACATCATCTCTGAACGATGAGATTTTTTTTTCCCTCCGTTATCTTTATTGACAAATGCAACATTAACAAACAGTCATTAACATAGGTTGCGTTCCGAATCGCATACTTTCTACTATATAGTTTGGTAGAAAAAAGATTTAGGATGTCCCGATTCTTGTGGCCAGATTTAGGATGGTTAGAAGTACCCGGATGTCCTACTTCCTCCGGCCAAGATTGCTAGTGTTGAAAACTGCATCCTATTTGGTCGATTCTGACCCATAATCCAGTGCACACGTGAAGTGACGTCACATCGACGAAGCCTCCATATGAAAACAAACGGGATGAGACGGATATAAAAGCAAGAGGCAAGATCAAGGAGCCATGTTAGGATGAAATAAGAGAGTAAAGTATGTCCCAATAGTATGCCTACTGCATCCTAACTAGATTATAGTATGCGATTCGGAACGCAACCATACACTCACCGGCCACTTTATTAGGTACACCAGTTCAATTTCTTGTTATCACATATAACTAATCAGCCAATCACATGGCAGCAACTCAATGCATTTAGGCATGTAGACCTGGACGGGACAATTTATTGAGGTTGAAACTGAGCAACAGAATGGTGAAGAAAGGGGTTTAGGTGACTTTGAACGAGGCATGTTTAATACCTAATGAAGTGGCCGGAGCGAAGTCATGAATCGGTTCTGTTCAAACACTACAGTTCATGTTATTATTCTCATGTTTCTAATAAAAACTCTGATTAACTTCTGTGTCTGTGAATTCCATTGCTGAGGCTTTGTGTGTGTGTGTGTGTGTGTGTGTGTGTGTGTGTGTGGTGCGTGTGTGTGCGTGTGTGCGCGTGTGTGCGTGTGTGTGTGTCTCTCGTTCAGCCCACATTCCAAATCAGAGTGACACCTCCTTACAGCCTGGTCCAACCAGACCATTGTATTGTACTTCATTTCATTTGGACAGACTACTGAAAGGCCAGGCTATCCTCCTTAGGTAATAGAAGATCTTTGTTCGGAGGATGAACTTTGACACAATATTTCAAGTTTGAAGAGAAAATAAAAAAATCAACAGAATATTGACTTTTAAAAAAAATAAAACTTTTAAAGGGGCAGTGTGTAATATGACATCATCAAGAAAGTTCTATAATGCAACGCTCCCTGGGTAACCCCACCCCTTTCGAATAATAACAGAAGCTACAGTGGCCTTCAAGGACAAGAACAATTCTAAACTAAATTAACTAAATTTTAAACAATGCACCTGATGACATTCCAACTACGACACTTCCAATATGGCGGCACTAGGCCATGGTCCAAAGTATGGAGAAATATGGACATATATGAGACCCTTTCTAAGGAAAATTATAATAATTCTAAAAAAGAAATTCAGCTATTATGCACTAAATTAAACGTACTCATGGATATTATAATTACTTTCTACAAAATCTGCTAGGAAATAAAACCCAAAATTCTACACACTGCAGGTTTAAATTACATAGATGCTGTGGTTATATACTCCGGTACAGCTGGTGGCGGTAATGCGCGGAAGACAGCTCTGGTTGTAACCCGCCAATAAACAAAACGAAAAAGAAGAGTAGAAGGAGAAATAGTTGTGTGTGTGTGTGTGTCGGTGTGTGTACAGCGGTCTGTGGTCTGTGTGTGTTTATGTGTGTGTGTTCGTCTCGGTCCAGAAAGTTCCAGAGAATCTTTGATTGAACGCGAAGACACCGGAGCCGTTAACACACGGTGAGTGACGTCACGGGGGACTAGAAACAAAGAGGGGAGAGAGAAGAATGTAGTCTGTCTGGCAGGTTAGCAACAGGCTAGCTGTGTGTGTGTGTGTGTGAGAGAGAAAGACAGAAAGTGAGTGTGAGAGAGAGAGCGAGAGAGAGAGAGAGAGAGAGGAGAGAGAGAGAGAGAAGAGAGAGAGAGAGATTTTTTTGTATGTCTGTGTGTGTTAGGCTACGTTGTATTTCTAAAGATGAAAATATTTTGACGAATCAATACAAACCTTCATTTTGTATCTACATGTTTATACAAAGTTTCCTCCTTCTGTAAGAACAAGTTAGTTACAAAGTTATGAATACATTCACAATCAAGAAGTTAACTGTCTTTCTAACCAGAGACACTTAAAGCTGGGGTGGAGGATTTGGGGAGAAAATAGCAGTTGGGATAGAGATTTGAATCCAAATACCTCAACCGCTCCACTTGTTCTCTTTGGTCCCTCCCCTATGGTCCCTCCCTGACACGCTCTACACCAACAAAGTCGTGCCAAAGTGAATGGACAGTCACAACAGCCAATAAGAACAGAGAATCGGAGCCTCGCTCTGATTGGTCAAAGTGTACAGCTCATGTTTACTTTTACCAATCAGAAATCACATACCCCAGCTTTAAGTATCAACGCTCAAGGCATAAATATATCGCATATCAAAAATACTAATATCACAACAAGGAGTCAGAACAACTGTGTCTGGTGCATCTTTGAGATCTAAATACGTATACTATATAAAGGGGACGCAAGAATCAACAATTACTAAGAGTTCCTCATTGATACTTTAAAAGCGAAATTTAAAGACACAGAGCGCAAAGAAGAAGCTTCATTTCCTGTCATGACATCATCACTCTCCTGGTCTGTGATTGGTCCCCAGGTCAGTATCTCTCTCCTGATTGGTCTAAACTGTCTGTCTGTCTGTCTGTCTGTCTGTCTGTCTGTCTGTCTCTCTCTCTGTTACTAGATGTTTCTGCTGAAGACTTTCCCTCTGAGTCGAGCTGCTAGACGTTTCTCTTCCTCCTCTCTCCCCACTGTCACTCTGTACACCAAGGTAACACCTTTACCTGTTGTGTGTGTGTATGTGTGTGTGTGTGTGTGTGTGTGTCTGTGTGTGTGTGTGTGTGTGTGTCTGTCTGTCTGTCTGTCTGTCTCAGTTCTATCTGCTCACCTGTGTGTCTGTTTCCCTACATTTAAATTTTTTTTTTCAACTTTTCCAAAAGTTTTTTCACATTTTTATAATATAATCTGATCCACGTCCTGTAATATTCATCTTATTAATAATAATCTTATTTCCTCTTCAGGATCCGTGTCCGCTGTGTGATGACGCCAAAGAACTGCTGGAGCCCTTTAGACACAGAGTGAGTGCCTGTCTGTCTGTCTGTCTGTCTGCCTGCCTGTCTGTCTGTCTGTCTGTCTGTCTGTCTGTCTGTCTGTCTGTCTGTCTGTCTGTCTATCTATCTATCTATCTATCTATCTATCTATCTATCTATCTATCTGAATTTCAATTTCATATTCAATGAAAGATCAAGATAATGGCAACGAAACTGTTTATATATTCATACTAAAGTGTGTGTGTCTCTCTCCCTCCCTCTCTCTCCCTCCTCCCTCCCTCTCTCTTCTCCTCTCTCCCTCTCTCCTCCCTCCCTCTCTCCCTCTCTCCCTCCCTCCCTCTCTCTCCCTCTCTCTCTCCCTCCCTCCCTCCCTCTCTCTCCTCTCTCTCCCTCTCTCTCTCCCTCCCTCCCTCCCTCCCTCCTCTCTCTCTCTCTCCCTCTCCCTCCCTCCCTCCCTCTCTCTCTCTCTCTCTAGTTCACCTTAGAGCAGGTAGATATCACCCTCCCAGAGAACGTGGCGTGGAACCGTCGTACCGTTATGACATTCCAGTGTTCCACCTTAACGGAACCTTCATCATGAAGCACAGAGTGGACACACAGCTGTTTGACAAGCTACTGCAGCAGGCTGAGAAGAACCAATAAATATATTCACTCATATACTTGGCTCTGTGTGTGTGTGGGGGGGGGGGGGTTGTGCGTAGGGCTGGGTATCGTCAAGGACTTCGCGATACGATACGTATCACGATACACTGGTCACGATACGATATATCACGATATATTGCGTATCTTGATATATCACGATATATTGCGATATTCCATAAACAAGTTGCCTTGTCAAACATAACAGCACAAATTATATGATAATTGCACAGACATATGAAGTCAAAACTATTTCATTCACAATTTCCTTTACTATTTTTCTTCCTTTTTTTTGGTTTTGGCAAATGATCAAACACTGCTGCAGCTGCCATAACATCAAAATAACAAATGCAATTCACTCTTGTACTAACTGTACAGGACACAATGAAAATGAAAACACATCAGTATGCTTGTGACACAGTGAATCTTAAGTGTTCTTATAAACAAAACATATTTAACTTCAATAGTCAGTATCCTAGAGGCTCAGGCCTGACAGCAGACATGGGTTTGAATCTGACCCGTGGTTGTTCTCTGCATTTCTTTCCCTCTCTGCCCCATTTCATATCTGTGTCTCTGCACTGTCAATAAAGCCTTGAAAAGCAAAAAATCATAAAAAAATGAATAAAAAAATATCGATTTTTTTTTTTCGTTATAAAAATCGATACTGATATCGCGAAACTAAGTATCGCGATATTTCGATTTTTTGACACAGCCCTAGTTGTGTGTGTGTGTGTCTTTATGTTTGTGGCTCCTTGATCTTGCCTCTTGCTTTTATATCCGTCTCATCCCCGTTTGTTTTCATATGGAGGCTTCGTCGATGTGACGTCACTTCACGTGCGCACTGGATTGTGGGTCAGAATCGCCCAAATAGGATGCAGTTTTCAACACTAACAATCTTGGCCGCATGAAGTAGGACATCCGGGTACTTCTAACCATCCTAAATCTGGCCACAAGAATCGGGACATCCTAAATCTTTTTTCTACCAAACTATATAGTAGAAAGTATGGAGACTGGAACACAGGACAGACAGACAGGCAGACTAAAGGATGCACTATAGAAATAAGTGAAGTAGAATCCATTACATCTAAATACGTAGATCATGAATATTAGATCAGCTGTTTGGTGTTGTTACCTGAGAGAGGGTCAGGTGGTTGGTTGCCATGGTGTGTGTGTGTGACTGTGTGTGTGTGTGGTGTGAGAGAGACTTGTGTGTGATGTGAGAGAGAGACTGTGTGTGTGAGAGAAGAGAGGAGAGAGAGAGAGGAGAGAGACTGTGTGTGTGTAGAGAGAGAGAGAGACTGTGTGTGAGAGAGAGAGGACTGTGTGTGTGTGTGTGTGTGTGAGAGAGAGAGAGAGAGAGATGCTGTTGTGAGAGAGACGAGAGAGAGAGGGCTGTGTGTATCTCAGTGTCATGGCGTGCGGCAGCTTTAACAGAACAGCTGACGTAGAGTTCGCTCTTCAAAGAACCAAGAAGAAGATTAATGATCTGGAGGATCACTCAGCTACAAGCAAAGGGTTGTTGTGTGTGTGTTGTGTGTTGTTGTGTGTGTGTGTGTGTGTGTTGTTTGTGTTGTTGTTGTTGTGTGTCATGCTGTGTTGTTGTGTGTTGTCCGTCCTGTCTGTCTGTCTTGTCCACACAAGTAATGGTTTGGATTGTGTTGTCTGGCTCAGAGAGGGACCTGTCACTCATATAGCTTTAAACATAGCTTTTTTTTTTTTTAAGATATTTTTTTGGCATTTTTATGCTTTATTGATAGTGTAGAGACAGAGTTGAAATGGGGCAGAGAGGGGAGTGACATGCAGAGAACGACGCGGGCTGGAATCAAACCCGGGTCTGCTGCTGGCCGAGGCCCATGGGGGGGGGACGCCCTACCAACTGAGCTAAGGGCGCCCCCCCAAACATAGCTTTTACATGTTTGTATTGTAAGACCTCCTCTCAGGGGGCCCTTCTGCATAGTTAGTGTGTTAACTTATAGAGACGACACACAGACACACACACACAACACACACACACACACACACACACACACACACACACACACACACACACACACACACACACACACACACACACACACACACACACACAGTTAAGTGTGTTACCTTATGAGACTGAGTAACGTGGTTCAGACTATAAGCTGCAGAATCATGTGATAAGATGTAGTCAGCTGTGTCAAACATTCCCTATTCCAAATCTCCCCCTCTTTCTCTCTCTCTCTCCTCTCTCTCTCTTCTCTTTCTTTCTCTCTCTCTCCTCTTCCTCTCTCTCTCCTCTCCTCCATACTACAGCTGATCATAAACAGTATCTAGTTAGTATGCAGTATGCTACAACTGGGACATACTGGCTCTTTGAACTTGCCTCTTGCTTATATATCCGTCTCATCGCTGGTTGTTTTCACTGGGAGGCTCAGTCCATGTGATGTAACTTCTGCTGCAGTGGATTGTGGGTCAGAAGAACCTCCATAAAGCTGCTGGTTTCAACACTAAAAAAAATCACCACCGGATGTAGTAGGACTTTTGGGTATTTTTCAGCATGACTGCATCTGACATCATGTATTGGGACAAACTAAATAAACAGCAGAGAAGGATGGGGACTGGAACGCGAACTAACACACACAGTAACACACGACAAACACACACACACACCCAACAACACACACACACACAACACACACACACACAACCACACACACACCACACACACAACACACACACACACACACAGCCTGTTTGAATGCTGGTCTGATTGTGAATGTGTTTTGATCTTTAGATCTTTGGGTCCAGAAGCTCCATGGACACCAAGCAAAGAGCTGAGGGACTCTCTGGTGGAGATATACACAGGTAAATACTCACCCTGCGTTCTAAATCTCCTCCTCTTTCTCTCTCTTCTCTCTCTCTCTCTCCTCTCTCTTTCTATCTCCTCTCTCTTTCTCTCCTCCTCTCTCTCTCTCTCTCTTTCTTTCTCTCTCTTCTCTCTCTCTCTCTCTGGTGGAGATCTACACAGGTAAATACTATGAACACTGCTGTGTGAATGTATCAGTTTAAAGTCTCTACGAGGAACTTTTAAATATTTCTGAAACAGTCTCATTTTTCCTCTGATGATCATAACATTACATGTAACAGCAAACCAGACCATCAGTGCAAAGAATGCTATTTTTATATAGTTTTTCTTAATGCCTTTGTCATGGGTATACGCTCACCCAGGAACAACAGCTGGTGTGGTAAAAACACTACTGCTTTAGTCCAAAGGGGGGCGCTAGAATTAACACAAACTGAAAGTTCCTCGTGCAACTTTTATTAGTGAAAGTTAATCGTGAACGTTTGAATATGGAAATCTATCAGTGATGTAATGACTGAGTCTGTCCACAAGGTGGAGCTGTTGTTCTACACACAAGCAAGGCAAGTTTATTTCTACAGCACAATTCAAACACAAGGCCACTCAAAGTGCTTTACAGGGGCAAGATTAAATACATAAAACACATTAGAAGACATTAAAAAAAGCGAATGAAAAGAAGTAAAACATTTAAATTAAATAAAAAGTACAGGTTTAAATGGAAACAGAAAAGTCTTCAGACTCGATTTAAAAGAACTGAGAGTTGCAGCAGTTCTCTGGGAGTTTGTTCCAGCAAGACATCAGTACTGAGATCCAACACTCACTCCTCACTCGCTCACTCACTCATCGCTCACTGCTCATGAAACACGTCACTCATATCGTGCTGCTATTCGCTATCTCACTTCACGTCACTTTACTCACGTCCTCACGTACTCTACTCATACTCACTCCTATCTTATCACTCACTGTACTGTGTGCTCATACTCTCTCTGTGGATCGAGAGCTGTGATGTGTGTGTGTGTCATGAAGTGTGCTGTGTGTAGTGTCTGTGTCGTGTAGTGTGTGTGTGTGTGTGTGTTGTGTGTGTGTCTGTGTCTGTGTCTGTGTGTTGTGTGTGTTGTGTGTGGTGTGTGTGTGTGTGTGTGTGTGTGAGAGTGTGTGTGTGTGAGAGTGTGTGTGTGTGGTGTGTGTGTGTGAGAGAGTGTGTGTGTGTGTGTGTGTGGTGTGTGTGTGTGTGAGAGTGTGTGTGTGTGTGTGTGTGTGAGTGGTGTGTGTGTGTGTGTGTGTGTGAGTGTGTGTGTAGTACCTCCTGCTTGCTGTCATAATCCCCTGGAGGACATCGGTCTATTTGTTCTTTGACTTTGATGATGTCATCATGAGAGGATCAATATTTGGAAGTTACTACGGTTACAGTCAGTACATCTCACTCACTCATCACTCACTCACTCACTCACCTCATCCCCACTCACTCACTCACTCACTCACACTCACATCACTCACTCACTCACTATCACTCACTCATCACTCCACTCACTCACTCACTCTGGAGAACGCTTGTTGTCAAAATCACTTTTTGTCAAAATCAGTGAATATCTCTCATGATCCGCTACCTGTCTGTACTGTGAGTGTACTGAGAAAATAAATCCAGTGTTAATACACAGCCTAGACTCTGTAAACTGGTATGTAAACAAAGGGCCCAGCATAGCTATTAGCTATAGTAACATACCAGTTTACAGAGCCTAGGCTGTGTATTAACACACAGTACAGAAGGTAGTGGATCATGAGGAGATATTCACTGATTTAGACTAAAAGTGATTTTGACAACAAGCGTTCTCCAGACTGCACCTTTAATTACATGTAACAGCAAACAAGACCATCATGTTTACTTGTAGATTGATTGTGGATGTTTTAAATGATCAACACACACACACACACACAAACGTCGCAGCACTACGCACACAGTCACACACACAACGCTCACACAGTCAGTCAGTCACGCACACAACACACACACACCACCCCACACACACCACACACACACACAACAACACACACACACACACACACACAACACACACACACACACAGTCTCTCTCACACATCACCACACACACACACACACACACCACTACAGTATTAATAAAGTGACAAAGGGAGTCGACAAAGGGCGAGCGAGCCGCGGAGTGAATGGGAGGAGATGGTCGTGTGAACTGTGTTTAATCTGCTGAGTGGGTGGTCCACACACACACACACACACACACACACACACACACACACACACACCAACCCCACACAGACACAACACACACACACACACACACACACCACACACACACTCAGTCTCTGTATTGTTAGATGAGGGTGGGCTGCAGCAGACTCTAGTTTGTTTGATCAGACTGAAGTAACTATTGATGTCTATGAGGTTGTGTGTGTGTGTCTGTGTGTGTGTGTGTGTGTGAGTTTGTGTGTGTGTGTGTCTGTGCGCGCTCCTCTCTGTGTGTGTGTGTGTGTGGCGTGTCTGTCTGTCTGTCTGTGTGTGTGTGTGTCTGAGACTCTGTGTGTGTGTGTGTGTGTGTGTGTGTGTGTGTCAGTGTGTGTCAGTGTGTGTGTGCGCGCGCTGTGTGTGTCCAGTGTGTGTCGTGTGTGTGTGTGTCTCAGTGGTGTGTGGTGGTGTGTGTGTGTCTCATTGTGTCTGTGTGTGTGGTGTCTCAGTGTGTGTCTGTGTGTGTGTGTGTGTGTGTGTGTGTGTGTGTGTGTGTGTGTGTGTGTGTGTGTGTGTGTGTTGTCAGTGTGTGTGTGCGCGGCTGTCCGTGTGTTGTGTGTGTGTGTCTCAGTGTGTGGTGTGTGTGTTGTGTCTCAGTGTGTGTCTGTGTGTGTTGTGTGTGTGTGTGTTGTGTGTGTTCGTGTGTGTGTGTGTGTGTGTCTCAGTGTGTTGTTGTGTGTGTGGTCTCAGTGTGTGTCTGTGTGTGGTGTGTGACTCTTTAATGGTTTGAACCTGTTGTTATAAACTTTGGGCCCAAAGTCACATGACCTGATGCTGGACTGTGATTGGCTGCAGGAACTTTCTCTCCCCTAAGGAAAATCTTTTGCCAGTTTTCACTGAAATGACAGAAACAAGCAGGACGATGAGGTGTGTGTGTGTTGTGTGTGTGTGTGTTGTGTGTGTGTGTGTGTGTGTGTGTGTGTGTGTGTGTGGTGGTGTGTGTGTGTGTGTGTGTGTGTGTGTGTGTGTGTGTGTGTTGTGTGTGTGTGTGTGTGTGTGTGTGTGTGTGTGTGTGTGTGTGTGTGTGTGTTGTGTGTGTGTGTGTGTGTGTGACAGTATACAGTACGACACCCTGCCCTTAGACCCTTAGCTCGGCTGAGAAAAAACTCCCAGTAAAAAAAATCCTTTATCGGGATAATTTTTTTTTTTTAGAAATCTCAGGGAGAGTCGACAAAGTAAGGGATCCCTCTCTGTCTGTCTCTCTCTCTCCTCTCTCTCTCTGTCTGATCCTGTCTGTCTGTCTGTCTGTCTGTCTGTTGTCTGTCTGTCTCTGTCTCTCTGTCTGTCTGTCTGTCTGGGATCCCTCTCCCAGGACGGACATACTGCAATAGATGTCATAAGTAGAGAAAAATCACAAAGGAATTTGATCATTGACCAGATGTTTACATGGTAGTACTAAAGTAAAGTGCGAATAGTGAATAGTGTGGATGCAGGCTCTATGTTGACTTGCTCTTTCATTGCGACAAACATGGAATAGCATTCTCTGCACTGATGGTCTTGTTTGCTGTTACATGTCATTTATTCTAATTTATTTTTTTAACCTTTATTTCTACAGGTAAGTCCACTGAGACCGACTCTTTTGCAAGGGAGACCTGTTTTCCTTTCCCACTTTACCATTCACACACACATTCATACACCGATAGCAGCAGCTAACTATCAACATTCACACGAGGCAAGGTGGGTGAAGTGTCTTGCCCAAGGACACAACAACCATGACACAGGTGGCAGGGCGGGGATCGAACCTCCCAACCCTTTGATCATCGGCCGACCCGCTCTACCACCTGAGACACAGTCGCCCCGTAATTTATGATCATCAGAGGAGAAATGAGACTGTTTCAGAAATATTGATAAGTTCCTCAGGAGGTTTAATGAATCAGTTGGTCTGAATCTTTCTGATCTTCTTTGTTGCCGTTTTCTCAGGATTTAGTATTACTGTATGTTTGTTTATGAATATGAATATGTACGTGTGTGTGTGTGTTGTGTGTGTGTGTGTGTGTGTCTCTTCCTCTCTCCCTGTGTCTTAAAGTCTCTCTCCTCTCTCTTGCTCGTCTCCCTCTCCTCCCCCTTTCTCCCTCTCCATCTCTCTCCCCTTCTTCTATGTCTCTCTCTCCCTCCCTCTCCCTCTCTCCCCCTTCCTTTCTCTCTCTCCCTCTCTCCCTCTCTCTCTCCTCCATCTCCTCTCTTCTCCTCTCCCTTCCTCTATCTCTCTCCTCTCTCCTCTCCCTCTCTCTCCCCCTGTCTTAATGTCTCTCTCTCTCTCTCCCCTGTCTTAATGTCCTCTCTCCTCTCTCTCCCTCTCTCCTCTCTCTCCCTGTCTAAGTCTCTCTCTCTCTCTCTCTCTTCTCCTCTCCTCCTCTCTCTCCCCCCTCTTCTCTCTCTCTCTCTCCCTTCTATTCCCTCTCCTCTCTCCCTCCCTCTCTCTTTTGTGTTGTTGTGTGTGTCTCTCTCTCCCCCATCTTTAATGTGTGTGTGTGTGTGTGTGTGTGTTCTCTCTCCCCCCATCTTAATGTGTGTGTGGTGTGTGTCTCCCTCCATCTTAATGCCTGGTCTATATTCATTGCGTGTGTCTGTCGGTGGATCACAGCGGCTTGGGAGGATTTGCGCTGAGTCGCTTTAATCATCGTAACACCGTCATCAATATTCATGATATCAGCTGGAGGCGCCAAAACTTTCTGCACACCACGCATTACATCGGGCTTAAAAAATTAATGGACTTTAGTGAAATATTACAGGGAGAGGGATATCTGTGTGTGGGTGGGTGGGTGTCTCTCTCTCTCAGTGTGTATAGTGTCTCTCTCAGTGTGTGTGTGTGTGAGAGAGTGAGATACTGTGTGTGTGTGTGTGTGTAGAGAGAGACTGTGACTGTTGTGTCTCTCTCGTGTGTGTGTGTGTGTGTCTCTCTCTCTCTCTCATGTGTGTGTGTGTCTCTCTCTCTCTCTCTCGCTCAGTGTGTGGTGTTCTCTCTCTCTGGTTGTGTGGTGTGTGTGTGTGTGTCTCTCTCTCTTTCTCTCTGTGTGTGTGTGTGTGTGTGTGTCTCTCTCTCTCTCTCTGTGTGTGGTGTGGGGTCTCTCTCTCTCTCTCAGTGTGTGTTGTGTGTGTGTGTGTGTGTGTGTGTGTTCTGATTGGCCTTTAGTAATTTCCTTTTTCCCGCAGATTGCTTCTTGTCAGACTTCAAAGCGCTGGATCGTGAAGGCTCATTTAGCAGGCTTTAGCACATTAGCACATCTGTAACATGAATAATACCAAGAAAGACGCCGCAATTAACTCAAAGTCCACAAGAACTAGAAACCAGAGAGAGAGGAGGAGGGGGAGAGGGAGGGAGGAGAGGGAGAGAGAGAGAGAGAGGAGAGAGGAGGGAGGAGAGGGAGGGAGGGAGGAGGAGAGAGAGAGGAAGGGAGAGAGAGGGGAGAGAGAGAGGGAGAGGAGGAGGAGAGAGAGAGAGAGGGGGAGGGGGAGAGGAGAGAGAGAGGAGAGAGAGAGAGAGAGAGAGAGAGAGAGAGAGAGAGAGGGAGAGAGAGAGAGGAGAGAGAGAGAGAGACAGAGAGAGAGAGACAGAGAGAGACAGAGAGCAACAGGAAAACTGGAAAAGTGTCAAATTGTGAAAACGTGAAACTGCAAAGTCAGTACCTGAAGCAGGACTTAGATAAACTTCTACAGTAGCCCAGAACGACAAATTTGGCGACTGTGTCTCAGGTGGTAGAGCAGGGTCGGCCAATGATCAAAGGGTTGGAGGTTCGATCCCCGCCCCCCACTTGTGTCATAGTTGTTGTGTCCTTGGCAAGACACTTCACCCACCTTGCCTGGTGTGAATGTGTATGACTGCTGTATGTTTGAGGTGGTGGTCTGAGGGGCCGTAGGCGCTGAATGGCAGCCACGCTTCCGTCAGTCTGCCCCAGGGCAGCTGTGGCTACTATCGTAGTTTACCACCACCAGTATGACTGTGTGTGAATGAATGGAACCTGGAACCCTGTAAAGAGCTTTGAGTGACTTGAAAAGAGCTTTATAAATCCAATCCATTATTCATTATTATTAAACTTAACGGCCTTACAGTTTTTATATAAGTGGGCGTCCTGGGGAAATGCACCTGTTGGAAGACCAAGAAGAGAAGTACTATAGAATAAATAACTAAATACATCTTCACCTCATCACTTGATATTGTGGAAAGACTTGAGGCAGTGGTGGATGATGCCATCTTTAGTAACTAGCTTCTTGTCCTTGAAGGCCACCGTAGCTTCTGTAAATTCTCCTCTAAAGGGAGGGGTTAGCAAGGGAGCGCTGACATCTACAATCTCACCACTAAAGGGAGAAGTCAGAAATAGTTTCATCTTCAACAGCAGGACTAACAGAAAGACCACACACACACACACACACACACACACACACACACACACACACACACACACACACACACACACACACACACACACACACCCCACACACACACACACACACACACACACACACACACAGTCACACACCACACACACACACACACACACACACACAACACACACACACACACACACACAGACACACACACACACACCACACACACACACACACACACACCACACACCACACACACACACACACACACACACACACACACAACAACACACACACACACACACACACACACACACACACACACACACACACACAACACACACACACCACACAACTGTTTAATTGCTGAGTGTGTGAATGATCTCTGTGTGAGTTGTTGTTTGCTTTGACTTAACGAGTGTTAAAGTGATTTTGCGTCTTGTTTTTAATTAGACCTGAGGCTCTGTGCTCTGATTGGTTGGTTCCCTAACGAGCTCGTTAACGGGATATTAAATCTGTTTGATCTCAGTATTTAGGAGTGGATTAAAAACGGTTATTGTTTAATGGAGACAGGCAGGTGTGTGATAGAGTCTTATTTATCCTTTATGGGTGTTAGGCCGGATTTAAAGCCATTATGCGTAACTTTTCCATAATTGAATCTCGGTTACATTCAAGCCATCAGCCAAACGAGTTGACACAAAGTTGATTAAGCCTATTATCAGCTCCACAAAACTCTCTCTGTATTTCTCAGTATGGCAGCGTTTACAAACTGGTCCCCCCCCCCCCCCCCCCCTGACACTGGTGCAGGAGCTCAGAAAAATCCTCAAGAAGAGCCCAAGAAATGTTTTCAGTTGTTGCTTCTACTGCTAAGAAAAAAAAAACATGGACGTACAGCAGAAGGTATAAAATCCATGTAGCCATCACTGAAGGCTTTACCTCATGTAGATGCACCGACAGTGTTGTTGGAATTACTCAGAATTCCTCCGACAGAAGTTACGCACTTTTTTTTATTTACAAAGTGAAATATTTCCAACCTTTCTTTTGTTTACTTGAGGAGGAATTCTTAAGGACAAGCCCTTATGCGACAGAAGTTACACACTGACTTTAAAAACGCTGGTAAACAAAAATCCAAATCAATGCTTTTCTAATATGAAACCTGTCTGTCTCTCCAGCTAACCCTCAGGTCAACGTGGAACTGAGACAGCGTCTGCCGTCTCCTCACAGACAGACAGACAGGCAGACCCCCCCCTCCCCTCCGACCCACAGACAGGCTGTTTCTCCTGTCTCACCCCTCTCACACACCAGGTCTCTCTCTCGTGTTGCTCCAGAGCTCCAGAGCGGTTAGGGGGCACGGAGCTGGATCGCAGCCCAAGCCGAGGCCCCTCTCCCTGGGTAGAGAGCGGTGGACGTGTGGGGGGTATGGAGGTGGAGCTAGTGTCAGGGGGATGGATGGAGAGTGTAGCCCAAAAAGAGGTCCTTCTCCTGGGTTGAATATCAGTGGACGTAGAGGGGGTATGGATGTGGATCTTAACCCCAGCAGAGGGCCTTCTCCTCGGGCACAGAGCAGCCCAGAGACCCCCTATGGAGGACCAGGCCCAGTGGACAGGTAAGGTCTATGTGGGTGTGTGGGATGTGTGTGTGTGTGTGTCTGTTGTGTGTTGTGTGTTGTGTGTGTGTTATGTGTCTGTGTGTGGTGTGTGGTGTGTTGTGTGTGGTGTTCTAGGGGTGTCACAATCTCAGCCTAGGCTCTGTAAATGGGCATGTTGCTATAGCTACATCGCCCCTTTGTTTACATACCAGTTTACAAAGCCTAGGCTGTGTATTAACACCACGTATTTTTTCCAGTTCACACACAGTACAGACAGGTAGCGGATCATGAGGAGATATTCACTGATTTTGACTAAAAAGTGATTTTAACAACAAGCGTTCTCCAGAATCACTGACTGCACCTTTAATAACTGATAATTGACATCACTTCAATCCTTCAAAATAAAAGACCCATCACATATAATCACATCATGTTCTTCATTCTAATGTGAGCTGTTTATTAAAAAGTTTATTACTTTTCATTCCCCCGGGTGCTTTTTTAGATTCTTTGTGTCGTTGCGAACACACACACACACACACACACACACACACACACACACACACACACACACACACACACACACACACACACACACACACACACACACACACACACCACACACACACACACACACTGTAATAGCTGTGACCTATTAAACGTGTGTGTGACTTGATTAGTTCCCGGAATAGACGGATAGTAAAAAAGCACAGCTGATATTATAAAGTCAGAAACAGTGTCGGCCATATTTACCGCGTTATTACACCACACACACACACACACACACACACACACACACACACACACACACACACACACACACACACACACACACACACACACACAGACATCCACCCACACACATTCACACGCTAACGTTAGCATCATTGTGACCTTTAAAGGGAGATGAGATGAATTACAGGCAGATTATTACAGCTCATAACCTGAATCATAATAATAATAATGGAAGGTTAAAAACACATGAACCAATCAATCACTGCCACACTGACCATCTCCAGCTAATGCAGCCTGGACTCCAACTACCAGCATGCATTTCACCTTACAGTCTCAAGAAATACACTTTAGAAATAAGTTGTAGTGTGTGTGTGTGTGTGTGTGTGTGTGTGTGTTTGTTTCTCTACAAACATAAATATAATCTACTTCACACACTAAAGTAGAAGATTTTTTTTTCACATTTTCTTGCATTAAAAAATAAAAAATTGGAATAAGGAGATAGCCCCCTGCTTTGATATGTGGCTCATGGAGTTCTCTAGTACTTTATATATGGAGAAAATCTGTTATGAGATTCAGGGAAAGCAGAGAAGTTTAAACAGATTGTCAGCCTTTCCTGGACTATATAACAGTACTGAAGGGACCTACATGACACCTCGTTGACTTTTTATTTTCTGCTTAACATTTACCTTTTAGTTTAAACAATGTCCTTAGAAACCTGTAAAGTAGAGTACGCCATGTTAGTTGTTTATTCTATTTATTGGTTGTTTTATTTTGTGTATTTTGTGTTCTGTAAAATAAATCCCTGTTCTGTTTCCAGTGGTCTCCATGGCGTCTCCTCTCGAGGTCAAACCTTCGACAGAGACAAAAACATTTCATTCTTACTGAAGGAGTTGGACGCACTGAGGGACGTCAACAAGAAGGTCAATATGGACAATCATTCATTTATATTTAGAAACTTTATTTAAACAGACAGACAGACACTCACTCACTCACTCACTCATTCACACACACATCTGCATCTCATTTAATTAGAATACAATGGAAAAGTAAGTTTTTTACACTGTCTGTCTCTCTGTGTGTGCGTGTGTGCGTGTGTGCGTGTGTGCGTGTGTGCGTGTGTGCGTGTGTGCGTGTGTGCGTGTGTGCGTGTGTGTGTGTGTGTGTGTGTGTGTGTGTGTGTGTGTGTGTGTGTGTGTGTGTGTGTGTGTGTGTGTGTGTGTGTGTGTGTGTGTGTGTGTGTGTGTGTGTGTGTGTGTGTGTGTGTGTGTGTGCGTGCGTGTGCGCGCGTGTGTGTGTGTTGTGTGTCTCAGCTCCAGGACCAGTTGGTTCAGAAGGAAAAGGATCGTCAGAACAAAGAGATCGAAGAAGAACTGAGAGAAGATCAACAGAGCTGGGAGAGGCCTGCAGGTAACACACACACACACACACACTCACAGAGACACACACTCACAGAGACACACACAGGCCTGCAGGTAACACAGACAGACAGACAGACACACACAGGCCTGCAGGTAACACACAGACACACAGACAGACAGACACACACAGGCCTGCAGGTAACACACAGACACACAGACACACACACACACACTGAGACGCACACAGAGACAGACAGACACACACTCACGCACGCACGCACGCACAGACAGACAGACAGACAGACAGACGCTCGCTCGCTCGCTCGCTCGCTCACTCACTCACTCACTCACTCACTCACTCACTCACTCACTCACTCACATCTCACTCACTCACTCAATTCAATTCAATTCAATTCAATTCAATTCACTGAGCTTTATTGGCATGACTATTGTTGCAAACAGTATTGCCAAAGCATTACAGATAATACAAATAATAACAAAAGAGAA
>CM047517.1:1802650-1807650 GCA_026122265.1 Ammodytes dubius
TGCCCTTCAGAGCAACTTCAAAATGACCAGTCTCCCCACTTTTTGTTCTTTTAAATCTATGATTTCTAATTTTCACCATCACCACTGCATTTGTTTTAACTGAATTCATTTTTTAAGCTCTTTTATTGTAATTCTTTATTTCTTTTGATCTTTTTTATCTTGCTAGGATTTTGTGTTTCTGTTTTATTCTGTCACTCTGTTGTTATGGTTGTTGTTGTGTTTGTTGTGTGCTCGTCGGCGTTGTAAATGAGGGGAACCTCAATGCCTTTCGAGTTTGTATAAATAAAGGTTTTCATTCATTCATTCATACTTACTTACTTACTTACTTACTTACTTACTTACTTACTTACTTACTTACTTACTGATTGCTGTTCTTTGTGTGTTCAGGTTTGACAGTGATCAGCTGGAGGAGACAGACATGGTAAACTCTCTCTGTTCATTTAGAACAACTTTAAAGCTCACATATTAAGTAAAAATGCACTTTTTCATGTATTTTCAACATGCGTGTGTGTGTGTGTCTCTCTCTCTCTCCCTGTGTGTGTGTGTGTCTCTCTCTCTCTCCCTGTGTGTGTGTCTCTCTCCCTCCCTGTGTGTGTGTGTGTCTCTCTCTCTCCCTGTGTGTGTGTGTCTCTCTCTCTCCCTGTGTGTGTGTGTGTGTGTCTGTCTCTGTATGTGTGTATGTGTGTGTGTCTGTGTGTGTGTGTGTGTGTGTGTGTCTCTCTCCCCAGGAAGTCTCCCAGCTCCTTGACAGAGTGTGTTCTGCGCCCTCAGCCCTCCAGATCACCCAGGTTGGTGTGTGTGTGTGTGTGTGTTACAGTGTGTTACTGTGTGTGTGTGTGTGTGTGTGTGTGTGTGTGTGTGTGTGTGTGTGTTGTGTGTGTGTGTGCTGCATTCCTGATATATAACTGACATATACTGTATATATTCACAATATTTTCATATTCTTTTCGTATTTTATTGTAACTTTTATATTTTTCACTGTTTTGCTTTTATTGTGCGATCAGATAAAGTTATGTTATTTTAAAGGCCCTTTAAAGGTGTGTGCCTGTGTGTGTGTTGTGTGTGTGTGTGTGTGTGTGTGTGTGTGTGTGTGTGTGTGTGTGTGTGTGTGTGTGTGTGTGTGTGTGTGTGTGTGTGTGTGTGTGTGTGTGTGTGTGTGTGTGTGTTGTGTGTGTGTGTGTGTGTGTGTGTGTGTGGTGTGTGTGTGTGTGTGTGTGTGTGTGTGTGTGTGTGTGTTGTGTGTGTGTGTGTGTGTGTGTGTGTGTGTGTGTGTGTGTCAGGTGGGCTGTGTTCTGATGGACAGACTGCGATCGGCCAGAGAGAGGAGGAATGACATCACAGCTCAGGAGATGAAAGCTGTGATGGAAGAGAGAGACGGGTCGGTGGCTAAGGTAACACCTGTTTGTCTGTCTGTCTCTCTGTCTGTCTGTCTGTCTCTCTGTCTTTGTGTGTCCGTGTGTCTGTCTGTCTGTCTGTCTGTCTACAGTAGTTTATATGCAGGATGCGGTTTTAGGGTTATGCTCGCTTACCGCTCCGACCCGACCCGCTCTACTCGGCGGAAACGAGTCTTAAATAGTAGGGAGGGATGGGGGCTGGAAGGTCAAGGTCAAGGTCACTTTTATTTATATAGCACCTTATAAGAACCTAAATTCACCAAAGTGCTTTACATAAAATACATAAATTAAAATACAACAGCACACATTAAAAAACACTTACAGCAATGACACAAAACAATTCATTAAAACGTAAAAGCCTGTGAAAAAAGGTGAGTTTTAAGAGTGGACTTGAAGGTTTCCAGAGACTCAGATGAGCGAATATGGTGTGGTAAGCTGTTCCAAAGTTTCGGGGCAACCACGGAGAATGCACGATCACCTTTAGTTTTAAGCCTGCTGTTTGGCACATCCAGAGATAAGCTGTTTGCAGACCTCAGAGCTCTGCTTGGTCTATGGACCTGTATGTTCCGCCAAGTACACGGAATAAACAGACACACACACACACGGCAGTGGCGAAGTGGGTAGGGAGGTCGCCTCTGGGTCGGTGGTTGGATCCCCCGTCTCCCCGCCACATGTCCAAGTGTCCCAGGGCAAAGAGACACTGAACCCTACATTGCTCCCGACAGCTACTGCCATCGGTGTTTGAGTGTGTGTATAAAATGTGTTAAGATTTGTCTGTGAAGGGCGCTCTATAAATAAAGCTTACTTACTTACTTACACACACACACACACACACACACACACACACACAGAGTCACACACACAGAGTCACACACACACACAGTCACACACATACACACACACACACACACACACACACACACACACATCACACACACACACACACACACACACACACACACACACACACACACACACACACACACACACACACACACAGAGTCACACACACACAGAGTCCACACACACACACACACACACACACACACACACACACACACACAGGTAGTCTGTAAATCTGCGTTTAACCTTCCTGATGTGTCTCAGTGTGTGTGTCACCACGGTTACGGCCCCGCGGCCCAGACACTCAAATATTTACCGTTAGAATCTGAATCACACACACACACACACACACACACACACACACACACACACACACACACACACACACACACCGTTAGAATCTGAACATGAATATTTTGAAACGCTGTGAAAACAAAACGGACAAATATTGACTGAGAGCTGACAAGGCTGTTTATTCACCACTACACCTGAGAGAGAGAGGGGGTGTGTGTGTGTGTGTGTCTCTCTCACCGTGTGTGTGTGTGTGTGTGTGTGTGTGTGTCTCACTGTGTGTGTGTGTGTGTGTGTCTCTGTATGTGTGTGTGTGTGTCTCGGTGTGTGTGTGTGTGTGTGTGTGTGTGTCTCACTGTGTGTGGAGTGTGTCTCACTGTATGTGTGTGTGTGTGTGTCTCGGTGTGTGTGTGTGTGTGTCTCACTGTGTGTGTGTGTGTGTGTCTCTCTCTCTCTCTCTCTCTCTCTCTCTCTGTGTGTGTGTGTGTGTGTGTCTCGGTGTGTGTGTTTAATCAGATATTCAAACAGACCTGGATCACTTTCTGTGTCACACACACAGCAGCATGAAGAGACATGAATCTTCACCAGCTGATTACTGACATTAAAGGGACACTGTGTAACATTTTAAGTAATTTATTAGCTAATATCAATATCCTCATTCATAAATATGTCCTCATTGGTGTACAATCACCTCTGCCAATAATCTGAATTATCCTCCTGAGCGGAGAATTACAAATATTAATATTACATTGAGAGGGTAAGTCTTATGGAGGCATCCATGTTTTTGGAATGTCATCAGGTGCATTGTTTAGAATTTAGAATTGTTCTTGTCCTTGAAGGCCACTGTAGCTTCTGTTATTATTCTAAAGGGGTGGGGTTACCCAGGGAGCGTTGCATTCTAGAACTTTCTAGAACTTTCTTGATGATGTCATATTACACACTGCACCTTTAAAACTATTACATTTTCTATTTCAATTTTCTTCAGAATTGTTTTAATAAATATGCAAATGAGCCAATATCTATCTAGCTCATTATGTGAACATGTGCATCTCTTTTAAATAACAAAAATCTTGGGGCGCTCCGGTGGTGTAGTGGATAGAGCGTGTACCATATTGGCTCCGGCCTTCGTTGCAGTGGTCGCGGGTTCAAATCCGACACGTGGACCTTTACTGCAGGTCATCCCCCCCCCCCCCTCTCTCTCTCTCTCTCTCTCTCTCTCTCTCTCTCTCTCTCTCTCTCTCCTCTCTCTCTCTCTCTCTGTCTCCCCATTTCAACTCTGTACTGTCTAATAAAGCTATGCCCAAAAAATTATCTTACAAAAAAAAAATCTAGATGTTGGATACCATCTTTAACGGACATTATCTCAACATTAGTTTTTCTTCTTCAATACTCTGAACCAGAAATCTCAACTTCTAAAGCACTTACATCCACTAAACTTTCCATAATCATTCTCAGCACTATTCTGAAGGTTATTACAGAAGGATTTGTTCATATGTTGAAAGATAATTGAATTTTATAAATGTACAGGTCTTAAAAAATGCATTTTCATCATGTTTTTAAGAAGAAAATGTCTCATAAATCAGTCAGTGAACAACAATAATAATAATTAAAACTGCAAGCAGTGATGACCGGGCCCTCGCACCTCCGTGCTGCACGCCGTGCTGGCCATCCTCGGCGCTCCGGGCGACCGCGTGAGAGAACGCGCCGCGGTCTCCTCCTCTTCGGAGTGCGCGGCACAGCGATAGTTGTCGCCGGAAGCGCGGAAGTTGACGCTATATTGTAGAGGACCATGAGGCTATATTGTAGAGCACCATGAGCTGTACATGTGTAATCAATTTCAAGTCAATCAGAGTCGGGTGATTTTTGTGGCGCCCCCTATGGATTAATCGCGATAAGCCTCGAGGGACATGCTACCACATGACTTCTGCACATACCCAGAAAGTTTGATGATGATAGGACCTACGGTTAAGGAGTTATGGCCAATTTGTGGATAGGCCCGCCCCTGTTGCGCCCCCTATGGGTTAATCGCGATAAGCTTCGAGGGACATGCTACCACATAACTTCTGCACATACCCAGCAAATTTGATGACGATAGGAGCTACGGTTAAGGAGTTATGGCCAATTTGTGGATAGGCCCGCCCCTGTGGCGCCCCCTATGGGTTAATCGCGATAAGCTTCGAGGGACATGCTACCACATGACTTCTGCACATACCCAGCAAGTTTGATGATGATAGGAGCTACGGTTAAGGAGTTATGGCCAATTTGTGGATAGGCCCGCCCCTGTTGCGCCCCCTATGGGTTAATCGCGATAAGCTTCGAGGGACATGCTACCACATAACTTCTGCACATACCCAGCAAATTTGATGACGATAGGAGCTACGGTTAAGGAGTTATGGCCAATTTGTGGATAGGCCCGCCCCTGTGGCGCCCCCTATGGGTTAATCGCGATAGGCTTCGAGGGACATGCTACCT
>CM047517.1:1812650-1827650 GCA_026122265.1 Ammodytes dubius
GTGTGTGTTTGTTGTCCATGTTAACAGAGCCAGTGTGTATTTAAACTATATTATTTATCATGCTAGTCGGCTAAAGTAAATTTATGGAGCGCTCCGGTGGTGTAGTGGATAGAGCGTGTATCATATCGGCTCCGGCCTTCGTTGCAGTGGTCGCGGGTTCAAATCCGACCCGTGGACCTTTACTGCAGGTCATCCCCCCCCCTCTCTCTCTCTCTCTCTCTCTCTCTCTCTCTCTCTCTCTCTCTCTCTCTCTCTCTCTCTCTCTCTCTCTCTCTCTCTGTGTCTCCCCATTTCAACTCTGTACTGTCTAATAAAGCTTGAAAATGCCCAAAAATAATCTTTAAAAAAAAAAAAAAAAAAAGTAAGTAACATTTATTATACAGCGCTTTTCACAGACGGGGTGACAAAGTGCTTTATTAAATGTACTTATGGATATTATAATTACTTTCTACAAAATCTGCTAGGAAATAAAACCCAAAATTCTACACACTGCAGGTTTAAAGAGAGAAGTTACCAAAAAGCTGAACTTGTGTTAAAGGCCAATGCAAAAAAAATTAGTCTTAAGCAACGTTTTAAACTGGTCAACTATAAGGTTCTGGGAATAATAAAAATAATATTTATAAATAGTTATGATAATGTTTAGATATACAGCTCCGGAAAACATTAAGAGACCACTCCAAATGTTCAGTGTCTCTTGTTTTACTCTTTAGAGGCATATGTTTGAGTAGAATGAACATTTTGATTTTATGATATAAACTACTACTGACAACATTTCTACCAAATTCTCCCCAAAAATATTGTCATTAAAGAGCATTTCCATGAAGTAATGTAGAGATGAAGATTTAAGAACAATCCAGACTGGTCTCTTAATGTTTTCCAGAGCTGTACATGGGGTTAGATGTTCACAATCGGATTTGCTTTTATTCGCCAAATGCATCAACGGACACACAGGAATTTGACTTGGCATCAAAACACAGAGCTAGACACCGGCAAGGCAAGGCAAGGCAAGGCAAGTCAATTTTATTTATAAAGCACATTTCAGGCACAGGGCCACTCAAGGTGCTTCACAGGGTTAAAATCAAATAAAGAATACAAATACAAAAAAGGAACTAATTTAAAACATGGATAAAAATACAACATTTAAATAAAAGAATTAAAACATTTTACCAAAAAAAAAAAAAAAAATTACAGGTTAAAAGGAAAACAAGAACGTTTTGAGACCCGATTTAAAAGAGCTGGGAGTCTCAGCGGACCTCAGACTCTCTGGCAGTCCGTTCCAGACATTGGGCGCATAAACAGACAGTAAAATGCACATAGCTCTAGGAGACATGATATTAATAACAGTTCAGAAATAAAGCAATAACAAAATAGTCCAATTCAGACTTCTGTTGGAAGGAGGTGGGAGGGGGTGCGGGTGGTGGTGGGGGGTTGGGGTGCAGTCTGATTTAGGAGAGAGAAAGCCTTAAGGAAAAATCTATTCAGGTGGAGTGAGATCCTTGTCCTTTTGGAGTGAGACATTGGTTGCGTTCCGAATCTCCTCCTCTTTCTTTTTTCTATTCTACATCCGACGATAAAAAGAATCTAGTTAGGATGCAGTAGGCATACTATTGGGACATACTTTTACTCTCTTATTTCATCATAACATTGCGCCTTGATCTTGCCTCTTGCTTTTAAATCCGTCTCATCCCCGTTTGTTTTCATATGGAGGCTTCGTCGATGTTACGTCACTTCACGTGCGCACTGGATTGTGGGTCAGAATCGCCCAAATAGGATGCACTTTTCAACACTAACAATCTTGGCCGCATGAAGTAGGACATCCGGGTACTTCTAACCATGCTAAATCTGGCCACAAGAATCGGGACATCCTAAATCTTTTTTCTACCAAACTATATAGTAGAAAGTATGAGATTCGGAACGCAACCATAGTTTCAAATAGGACAGACAGTTACAATGGATACATGTGAGAGCCCTCTTTGAGTGCCCCCCCCCAAAGAAATGGCTTTATAAATTCTATTAATTATTATTATTATTATTATTATTATTATTATTATTATTATTATTATTATTATTATTATTATTATTATTATTATTATTATTATTATTATTATTATTATTATTATTATTATTATTATTCGAGGGGTCTCTTGTGGTGCATTGGTTAACCAACATTTAGTCTGTTTGACTAAACCTTGTCTGTTTGCGTCTGTATCTCAACATTAGTTTTTTTAATTTTAAAATTTTAAAAAGACTGTATCCAAAATCTTTTTTTTTTTAAGATATTTTTTTGCATTTTTATGCTTTATTGATAGTGTAGAGACAGAGTTGAAATGGGTCGGAGAGGGGAGTGACATGCAGAGAACGACCGCGGGCTGGAATCGAACCCGGGTCCGCTGCTGGCCGAGGCCCATGGGGGGGGGCGCCCTACCAACTGAGCTAAGGGCGCCCCTTCCAAAATCTGTTTAGTAAAAAATCTACAAAAAGATATTAGTTTTAATGTCAGTAATCAGCTGGCAAAGTGTCATGGTGATATATAGGTTAAATTCACCCTCACAATCTAGACTTAAAGATAATGTGTTTCACAGTTCACTGGTAAATCCCAGTATGAAGGCAGTTGGTATATTTAGATCAATAAATGTATTAGCGCCTTTCTCTCTATCTTTAAATATTGTATCGCGTGTGTCTGTGTGTGTGTGTGTGTGTGTGCGTGTGTGTGTGTGTGTGTGTTTGACAGAGTGAGTGGGAGAGAGTGTGTTTGTGTGTGTTTGACAGAGTGCGTGAGAGAGAGAGTGTGTGTGTCTCTATCTCTCCCTGTGTGTTGTGTGTGTGTGTGTGTGTGTGTGTGTGTGGTGTGTGTGTGTGTGTGTGTGTCTGAAGTGTGTGTGTGTCTGTGTGTGTGTGTGTGTGTCTGTGTGTGTGTGTGTGTGTGTGTGTGTGTGCTCGCGCCTGCTGCATCGTCAGAGGAATCAGTTGCTTCCTTCTGCTGAAATATATGAGATTTTGTTATTAATGTAGCGCTCCCTCGCTCGCTTGTGTGTGTGTGTGTGTGTGTGTGTGTGTGTGTGTGTGTGTGTGTGTGTGTGTGTGTGTGTGTCTCTGTGTGTGAGTGTCTCTGTGTGTGTGTGTGTGTGTGTGTGTGTTGTGTGTGTGTGTGTGTGTGTGTGTGTGAAGTCTGTTAATTAGTCCGGGGGCTCGGGGGGGATTAAGGCCTGGAGAGAGAGTTTTAATTTCAACCAGAAAACGCCACCAGCTGCCGCCATGTTGGAGCGAAGAGAAATCCTTTGAAATGTACGAGAAGAAATGATTCAATCTGGGCCTTTAAAGGTGCTCCGAGGAACTCTCTGTGTGTGTTCATTCTAGCGCCCCCCTTTGGACAAAAAGCAGTAGTGTTTTTACCACGCCAGCTGTTGTTCCTGGGTGAGCGTATACCCATGACAAAGGCATTAAGAAAAACTATATAAAAATAGCATTCTTTGCACTGATGGTCTGGTTTGCTGTTACATGTAATTTATGATCATCAGAGGAAAAATTAGACTGTTTCAGAAATATTTAAAAGTTCCTCGTAATAATAATAATAATAATAATGATGGATTGGATTTATTTAGCTTTTTTCTAGGCACTCAAAGCTCTTTACAGGGTTCCAGGTTCCATTCATTCACACACAGTCATACCGGTGGTGGTAAACTACGATAGTAGCCACAGCTGCCCTGGGGCAGACTGACGGAAGCGTGGCTGCCATTCAGCGCCTACGGCCCCTCAGACCACCACCTCAAACATACAGCAGTCATACACATTGTGCCAAACAGCAGGCTTAAAACTAAAGGCGATCGTGCATTCTCTGTGGTTGCCCGAAACTTTGGAACAGCTTACACACCATATTCGCTCATCTGAGTCTCTGGAACCTTCAAGTCCACTCTTAAAACTCACCTTTTTTCACAGGCTTTTACATTTTAATGAATTGTTTTGTGTCATTGCTGTAAGTGTTTTTTAATGTGTGCTGTTGTATTTTAATTTATGTATTTTATGTAAAGCACTTTGGTGAATTTAGGTTCTTATAAGGTGCTATATAAATAAAAGTGACCTTGACCTTGACAATCATTTTAGAAATATTTAAAAGTTCCTCGTAGAGACTTTAAGACCACAAACTGCAGGTTAATAGAGAAACATGTTTGACTTATAGATACCATCATGAGACTTTGACAGTTGATTTCTGACATTAAAACTATTATTCAATATCAAGATCAATGTTGTGTTTGTGGGGTACTTGCCCTTTAAAGTCTCTATGAGGAACTTTTAAATATTTCTGAAACAGTCTCATTCTTCCTCTGATGATCATAAATTACATGTAACAGCAAAACGAGACCATCAGTGCAAAGAATGCTATTTTAAAATAGTTTTTCTCAATGCCTTTGTCATGGGTATACGCTCACCCAGGAACAACAGCTGGTGTGGTAAAAACACTACCGCTTTAGTCCAAAGGGGGCGCTAGAATTAACACAAACTGGAAGTTCCTCGTAGACACTTTAAAGGGGACTGGCCCTTTAAATGTCCTGCTACGAGCCCGTGTATAAAAATAAATTAATTTAAAAAATAAATAAATACAGAGATCAAGAATTTAATTTTAACCTTATGCTTCAGTGTCCCATTACCTAGCAGGATACTCCCATTTGAAGTTGTCCAGGGCTGTCTCACACACACACCACACACACACACACACACACACACACACACACACACACACACACACACACACACACACACACACACAGGTAGCTTGGCCCCATGGTAAAGGTCACAGCACTAGCCTGACCTACACTATGCTAAATGTCGCGTGGCGGTGTGTCCCCATCAGCGGTTGAATCATTTTGAATTTATTCAGATTAATTTGCGGCCGATCTTTGAAGAGAGTCTGAGATCGCCACGGGAAAAGATACATATTTACTCTGAGGCTTTGATGTCTTTCTGACGGGCTTAATGAGAGAGAGAGAGAGACAGGCAGACAGACAGGCTTAATGAGAGAGAGAGACAGACAGACAGACAGGCTTAATGAGAGAGACAGGCAGGCCGACAGAGACAGATAGAGAGAGACAGACAGAGACAGGCTTAATGTGAGAGAGAGAAGGTTTTAATTCAATTCAGCTCATTTAAGAAGGGGGCCGTGGAGATTAATATTACACATGATTAAGGATGTCATATAGGACAGAAACATATCTCCAGAAGTGGGGCATGCACCTTGACTCTATACACGTGGCAGTATAAGGATGTCAATGTTGTAATTATGCACTTTTATGAGTTTTATGAGTTTTTCTCAATGTATATTCTACAATGTGTTTATTTTTCCTTTTGTAAATTACCGTAAAAAGTAAACTAGTATGTAGTCTGAACCCTTTTGGTTATGAGGTGGGGGGTGGGGAGGGGGGGGGGGGGGGGGGTGAGAGGGGCTGTGTGCTTGTTGCTACAGACTCTTTCTGTATGTTGTGTTGTATGATTGTCTATATTATTATTATTTGGAAAAGGGGTATGATTAAATAAGTGTATACTTCTTCCTGCTCCTTTTCAGGCATATCTCAGCAATACAGATAATTTTTTTTTTTTTTTTTTTTTGTGAAAACATAATTTGTTTATTGTATTTCCATGCTTTTCATTTTGTTTTGTATGTTTGATATGTCTGAAATAAATTGAATCAAATCAAATCAATATCAAATTATATAAAAAAGTGAAAAAATATTACACGTGATTAGACATTGGTTAAAATTCCAGAAATAAAGAATAAAAAAAAGTTGTTTCAATGAGTGAACTGTGAAAGTGACTGACGTGTGTTTCCACCAATAGGAGCAGCTGCTGAGAGAAAGGGGAGGAGCTTTGGAGGAGCGGCGTCGGCTGGAGGCGGAGCTACAGGGCCGAGAACCAATCACAGGTCAGGATACTGGAAAGGTGGAATGACAGGTCGTGTGAATGTGTTTGGGATTTTCAACCTTAAAGGGCACTGTGTAACATCTTTAGTAATGTATTAGCTAAAATCAATATCCTCATTCATTATAAATATGTCCTCATTGGAGTAAATCATTTAATATTACATTTTCTACATTGAGAGGGTAAGTCTTATGGAGGAATCCATGTTGTTGGAATGTCATCAGGTGCATTGTTTGATTAGAATTTTTTGTTTGAAGGCACTGTAGTTCGTTATTTCAAAAGGTGGGTTACAGGAGGTTGCATTTAGAACTTTCTTGATGATTCATATTACACATGCACCTTAAGTATTTACTTTACACAGTTGCTACATTAGGAGTACTATTTTGTGGGCGCTGTGGTGAAGTGTGTAGGGCGGTCGTCCACTGGGTTACAGGGTCGTGGTTGATCCCCCGTCTCCCGCCACATGTTCCAAGTGTCCCTGGGCAAAGAGACACTGAACCCTAAATGTCTCCTGATAGTTAGCTTGCACCCTGCGTGGTAGCTGCTGCTGCTATCGGTGTATGAAACTGTGTGTGAATGGGTGAATGTGTACAAAACAATGTAAAGCGCTTTGGTCTGTGAAAAACCAGGGAAAAGAGTTTTATAAGTGGAGTCGTTTACCATTTAAATACATCGTCATATCATCGGCGTATAAGGAAATCATATATTTAACGCAGGTCATCCCCCCCCCCTCCTCCTCTCTCCTCCTCCCTCTCTCTTCTCTCTCCTCTCCTCTCTCTCTCCTTCTCTCTCTCCCTCTCTCTCTCTGTCTCCCCATTTCAACTCTGTACTGTCCAATAAAGCTTGAAAATGCAAAAAAAATATATAATAATAATAATCCTAAAACTGTTAATGTTGTTCTATTGGAGGCTGAAAGTCAGACGGAGCCGGTTTGATGCTGAATCGAGCTTTATTTAAAATGAGCGTTGTGACGATTATACATATTTCAAAGAGGATAATCCATTGCTTCATAGACAGAGTGAATGCGTTAGCAGAACAGTACAAGCTTTAACATGGAGGACTGAAGTGAAACGTCTCATTCAGGGCTGTGCCAGACTCACAATGTTCCCGTAGAATCTAATCTGCTTGTTCATCAACAGATAGTTGTGTATTCTCTGTAGGCTTACTAAAGGCAATCAGGGAAATGTGTTGGAGTTAGATGTTACGTTGGGAATTTTAGGTGGAAAGATGGTCTAGAGAAAGGTGGACGACCAGTAACCATGAGGTCTCTGGTTCCTCCTCCCAGTATATCCATATGGATGGTCTATCATGAGTCGTTCCTCCTCCCAGTAACCATGAGGTCTCTGGTTTCCTCCCATAACCATGAGGTCTCTGGTTCCTCAGTAACCTGAGTCTCTGTTGGTCCGCACCGGACAGGAGGGTGTTTAGTAGTAAAACTAGTGGTGGCTGCTATTTTATCTACGGTGCCCACCATCTCTACAATTGTGTCCTTGAGCAAGACACTTAACCCCAAACTGCTCCAGGGGCACTGTACTATGGCTGACCCTGCGCTCTGACCCCTCTGGAGTGTGGGAACTTGAGAGGGGAGATGAGAAAGATGAATTTCAATGTAACCATTGACTGATCAAGTAACTTAACTTTCTAGGAGCTTCACTTCAGTCGCTTTACAAAACGTTTATAAGTTCAATCAACATAAAATATTATGGGCCAGTTTCACAAACATGCATTAAGGCTAGTCCTGGGCTACATGGAATTTTGAATGGAGATTGTCAATTCAAAATACAATTTAGTCCAGAACTAACTAAGGCTTAATCCATGTCTGTGAAATCGGCCAAATTACTTTTAATCAACAGCAGAAGCTTTGTGTTAAAGAGGAAATAACTATCGCCGAGCGTGGAGGTTCAGGTTCAGCCCCAGATCTACAGCCCGGAAAACATTCAGAGACCACTCCAAATGATCAGTGTCTCTCGTTTTACTCTTTGGAGGCATATGTTTGAGTAGAATGAACATTTTGGTTTTATAATATCAACTACTGACAACATTTCTACCAAATTCACAATGAAAATATTGTCATTAAAGAGCATTTTTGATAAGTAATGTAGAGATGAAGATTGAACATAAATCCAGACTGGTCTCTAATTTTTCCCGGGCTGTATAAAGCCTCGTTTCCACTGAGCGATTTGGTTCGGTTAGGTTCGTTTCACTGTCTAAACGTTAGGAATGGACCCAAGACAAGCGAACTGTGCCTAACTATTTCTGTCTTGTGTTTTATAGAAAATATCCGCGCAACTCTGTGGTGTCAATATATAAACATTAGACATATTGGGCCGATTTCACAGACATGGATTAAGCCTAGTTCTGGACTAAATTGTACTTTCAATGGACAATCTCCATTCAAAATACAATGTAGTCCAGGACTAGGCTTAATCCATGTCTGTGAAACTGGCCCATTATCTTAAATCTGCCGAACTCTACCTGTAGCTGTTTTAATCAGGCTATATTGTACTTTCACCCATTTCATTTGAATTGCAGCCATTGTACATCTCTGTCTAAATGTTTCAATGGTTTTGTCTCTCTATCAGCTTGCTGTGTATTTATGTGTTTGTGTGGAGTTTTTTTCGCTCTTCATTAAGCTAATCAGCGGGCTACACTGTGTCCCACTAATATGATGTCGTTATAGCTAAGTGGCTGTTATGATGTCATAAGGGACCGTATATAAACCCTGCCTACCAAGTGAAAGGGCAGTGGAAAAGTGGAAAAGCAAGCCGTTACTGTGCCGAACCGAAACCGAACTGAATTGTGCTGCTCAGGTGAAACGAGGCTTGATCTCCAACCTTTAACCCCATCTGCGTCTTCCGCTGCGGTCCTCCCCACTGCGTCTTTTAATGCGTCTTTACTATAAGAACTATTTTGGCCTCTGCTCTTGTTTCCACTCGCCCCTCCACTGGTGCTGGGTATGTTACCATCTACACTACTGCTTCTGCTGCCTTTCCTGGTCTCTTTGGACTGGGGCTTCTATCACTACTAACACTACTACTCCTGCTTCTCCCCTGTGGAGGCGCTGCATTGTTATCAACACAAACATCTGAAACCTTCCCACCAGTCGAGCAGCTGAAGCACTGAAAACCTTGTTGTGTTTGGCTTGAAACAGCGGAAAATGTTCTCGAGACCGAGTCCAGACCCTGCAAGGTTTTCTAGGGCTTTGATCAGCTCGCGTTTGGGAATAGTGGCCGGGTCGCCACTGCTAAAACCTGGCTGATCGTAGACCTTTGAAAACACAAAGGCATGTTGTTTCCAGTACGGCAGGACTTCATCTCTAGTTAGTGGAATGATGCTTTTGTCGTGATTGGGGTCTGCACACATGTCTCCACACGGGGACAGATAAGAGTAGATGAGGGCAAACTTCTTCTCTGTGTTTGTCATCTCTCCCAAGCTAGTCAGAACTCCATACTCTGCATGGCCCGCCTTGTTAGGTGTGGAATAGATTAAGTTGTTGCTTTTGTACACACCACCTTGTGAAGCATAGTTTGTAACCTTCACCGGATCTCTCGGTTTCAGTTCTTTTTTAAGGCATGTGAGGTCACAGGACAGTGGGATGCTCGCAACCAGACTGAACTGTTGGTTTGGGATTCTGTACCTGTCCAAGGGAGAGAGAAAAACATGATTTAATTTAATGTATTCATTTTTGTAAAAGCCTATTATCAAAGAGAAACTCAACTTTGATAATTGGTAACGATTAAAAACAGGGCGGCTGTGGTGAAGTGTGTAGGGCGGTCGACCCTCAACTACAGGGTTGGTGGTTCGATCCCCCGTTTCCCCGCCACATGTCCAAGTGTCCCTGGGCAAAGAGACACTGAACCCTAAATGTCTCCTGATAGTTAGCTTGCACCATGCGTGGTAGCTGCTGCTGCTATCGGTGTATGAATGCTGTGTGTGAATGGTAACGTGGGAAAGGAAAACAGGTCTCCCTTGTAAAAGAGTCTCCGGTCTCAATGGGATATACCTGTATGAATAAAAGGTTTCAACATTGTTTTTTTAACACTCACTGGGTCACAATGTAGTCCACGATACCGGTCAGCCAGTTCACGTTCACAGCATCCGAAGGTTTTCCAGCCAAACACAGGAACAACAGCATCACCGGGGGCAACAGATTCATCTGACCAATCAGAGCACAGAACAGACTCATATGCTTTTCTTAAAGGGCCAACACAGCTACGTCAAAACACTTCTATTACAAAGTAAACAAAAGAATGTAAATTAGGTAAGTATTATCAGGAAAATATCAGAAATGAGAGTTTGAAGTAGCTCAGAGGAACATTTAAATATTTCTGAAACAGTCTCATTTCTCCTCTGATGATCATAAATTACATGTAACAGCAAACGAGACCTCAGTGCAAAGAATGCTATTTTTATTAGTTTTCTTTATGCCTTTGTCATGGGTATACGCTCACCCAGGAACAACAGCTGGCGTGGTAAAACACTACCGCTTTTGTCCAAAGGGGGCGCTAGAATTAACACACACTGAAAGTTCCTCGTAGCACCTTTAAAGTACCAATACAGCTATGTAAAATACTCTATTACAAAGTAAACTACATGCAGAACTAAATTATTATCAGGAAAACTGTAGAAACTGCATGTATAGGGAGACACGGCAGGCAAAAACATTTCAAGCACTGGTCAATTTAGAGATGTCTATCTATCTTCCATAACATGACATACATAACATTCTTTCATATAGTTTAAATCAAAGGTCCAACATGTACATTCAGGTGTTTATTTGACTAAACCTTGTCTGTTTGCGTCTGTATATTTCTCCTATACAACCATCTTTAACGGACATTATCTCAACATAAAGTTATTTTCAATACTCTGAACCAAAAATCTCAGCTTCTAAAGCACTTACATCAACTAAACTTTCCATAATCATTCTCAGCACTATTCTGAAGGTTATTACAGAAGGATTTTTTCATATTCTGAAGGTTCAAAAAGGTCTAAAAGTTCAGAGTTACTGACCTTCATGTCTGTTTCCAACAACGTCTCTGCACAACCTGCCAAACCAACAGAATGAAGACAGCACATTACTGACTGGAATAAGATTTTGTATTTTGTTATTGGTTAGTCGCCTGTAAAATAGAGAAAACCTATTATAGTAAAATACCTAGACTAAAGCACACAGGATTCTCTCTCTTTGTCTGTCTGTTTTCCTCTCTCTCTCTTCCTCTCTCTCTCTCCCCATCTCCTCTTCTCTCCTCTCATCTTCCTCTCTTCTCTCTCTCTCTCTCTTCTCTCTCTCTCTCTCTCTCTCGCTCTCTGTCTGTTTCTTTGTGTGTGTGTGTGTGTGTGTGTGTGTATCTCACCTGTCTGCTTGCTGGGACTGGACAGAGACAGGATTCTCCTTGTAGATGAGGTGTATTTACCTGCTCAGGTGTAGGCTGTCGGTAGCAGTGAGCTGTTGGAACAGACTCAGCAGCTTTTATACAGAGCAGAGCGACGTCTAAACCACCAACTTATGAGGAAGAAAACCAAGATGTCGCCACACCTCTTACACCACACTGTTCATATGATCAGATAAGATTCAAACTTCTGCTTCACACATGACAGACACTTTCCAATGAAAACCTAAATTGCTGTTAAAGACCTCATGATTCCAGTAAACAAGGGTCAAGACGGCTTGGTACCCCGACCAAAGGGCGATTAAGATAGGTACGGAACAGTTATGTACCTTATAAGTAGGGCTGGGCGATATGACGATATCATATCGTGGACGATATGAAAGTGTCTACCGGGAGAGATTTGGCCATATCGTTTATATCGCGGAGAAAAAAGTTAATGTGGCGGGAGCATAGATAGAGCGGGAGGCAGCTATCCCTCCGAGTCCCTATAGTTACACTGCAGTTACACCGCCGCGCCACACGGGGGCTCTGCAGTTCTTGGCTGCAATACAGCTTCTCTACCCGCAACAGAAGAAGCCTCATCTGTTGCTCTAGCTGTCTAGCTCATGGTCTAGCTTTGGTGCGCCGTCACTAAAGTTAACAAACCAACTCCGTGTCACGGTGGCAGAGCAGCTGGTTTTAACGGTCAACAATGTCATCGGGCAAAGGAAACTTGCTTGCTGCTTCAGCGTGCTGTTGCCGTGACGCAGAGTTGGCTTGTTTTAAGCCGCAAACTACATGGGTTAGCTCTCGTGAGCTAGCTGGCTAATAATGACATCTTTAGCCTACTCGGGGCTTCACCCCCGTGCTGTTATTGTTGGAGACAGCCAGCAAGGCTGGTTTTATGTAACTTTAAAACATGTCAAACTTGAAAATATTATTTGTGTTGAAGCTGGAGTTAAAGTATTACCAGACATTTGCTCATTAGTTAATTTTGACAGCTTTTTTAAATGAAGATGAGCAAATACTGCAGGAAAATTCAAATCTTTCATTATTTTGATATAGGCTACTATCAATTGGAAAATGTAGGCTCTTTGGTTGATGCTGTCATTTTTATTTTGCACTGACTGGTGTGGTATTTTGCACCAGTTTTTCTTTTGTATGGAAATTTAAGTTCCAAGCAAAAATTAAAATAATCTAATGTGATTAAAGTTCAGTACGGTTATTGTAATCCATTGAATTTTAAGGAAAAATGCTATATCGTGATATATATCCATATCGTGATATAAAATTACCTATATCGTGATATAAGATTTGGTCCATATCGCCCAGCCCTACTTATAAGTGCTTATTTTGGAACCCTTCCCAACAATTTTTTTTTTAATATATTTTTTCTGTGTTTTAACCTTTATTTGACAGTTTAAGTAGAGAAAGATAGAGTTGAAATGGAGAGAGAGAGAGAGAGAGAGAGAGAGAGAGAGAGAAAGAGGGGGATGACCTACAGTAAAGGTCCACGGGTCGAATTAAAAACTGGGTCTGCTGTGAAGAGAACTTAGCCTATATGGTACATGCTCTACCCACAAATCACAGCTGGTCCTGGTCCAGGGAGTCTAACCTCCAGAGAGTTAAGTTAAAGGCCTACTACACCGGTTTGAATATGAAGGTGTATTGAATTCTGAGATCCTATGTAGTAATAAATGTGCGAAAAAAATTGAAATCGGTTCATCCTAGCCTGAGAAAAGGCAGAAAGAGTGTTTTTTTTAACCCTATATTTCTCTTTCTCGTGACATCACAGAAAGAGAAATATAGGGTTAAAAAAAACTTACTTTGTAAATATTACTGTGATGTATATTACTGTGACATCACAGTAATATTTACAAAGTACGATCGAACCTCCAACCCTTTGATCATTAACCGACCCGCTCTACCACCTGAGACTGTGGCTGTGTCTTGATTCAGGGGTTGCACCCTATGTAGGCTGCATTTGAAGACCGATTGCATCATAGCGGCGCGCAAAGGCTGTCCCGTTTGCAAGGCTCTTTGCAAGGCTCCTCATATGCAGCCGAGAAATGCAGCCTTAATTTCACGGTTTTGAAGGCTGTAGCTGTGTCTCAATACAGAGACCACGCACTTGGTAGGACGCGGTCTCGCGGTCTATGAAGGCTATAGCCTATGAAGGCTGATTTTAAGGCCGGTTTTAAGGCCAACGAGCCTTGTTAAACGAGACGGTCTCCGCAGGTCTCCGTTTACGAGCATTTCTGGTTTACGTAACAAGCCGTTACTTTGCGTGACGACTCGCCGCTCCTGTGCTGCCTAGCAACCCTGATTGCTGCCAACGGAGACAGCCCTGTCAACGGAGGAAAAAAGAAAAAGAAGTTGCCTACCAGACGAAAATAAAAAAAAGTACAAGAAAAAAAGAAAGGAAGATAAAAGTTAAAAAGATGGAGCAACACGTTGCTGTTTTGTTATTTTTTATTTTATTTTATGCCATCTCTGAAAAAACCGCAATGAATCTTGGGATATGTTGGGCCACAAAGGATCCATCTGATGCAGCCTTCAAAACCGTGAAATTAAGGCTGCATTTCTCGGCCGCATATGAGGAGCCTTGCAAAGAGCCTTGCAAACGGGACAGCCTTTGCGCGCCGCTATGACGCAATCGGTCTTCAAATGCAGCCTACGTAGAAGACCCCTGAATCGAGACACAGCCTGCATCAGATGGATCCTTCGTGGCCCAACATATCCCAAGATTCATTGCGGTTTTTTCAGAGATGGCATAAAATAAAATAAAAAATAACAAAACAGCAACGTGTTGCTCCATCTTCTTAACTTTTATCTTCCTTTCTTTTTTTCTTGTACTTTTTTTTATTTTCGTCTGGTAGGCAACTTCTTTTTCTTTTTTCCTCCGTTGACAGGGCTGTCTCCGTTGGCAGCAATCAGGGTTGCTAGGCAGCACAGGAGCGGCGAGTCGTCACGCAAGGTAACGGCTTGTTACGTGAACCGGAAATGCTCGTATACGGAGACCTGCGGAGACCGTCTCGTTTAACAAGGTTCGTTGGCCTTAAAACCGGCCTTAAAATCGGCCTTCATAGGCTATAGCCTTCATAGACCGCGAGACCGCGTCCTACCAAGTGCGTGGTCTCTGTATTGAGACACAGCTACAGTCACCCCAAACTTCCTCCGGCTCTATCAGAGATAAGATTCTGACTTCTGCTTCACACATGACTCTCACTTTCCAACGAAAAGATAACTGCTCTGTTTCTCAGTTAAGGGCCAGAGGTCAGCGGACTAGTGTGAAATTGAACACTACAGTAAATGCCAATGTTGTTCTCAATAAAAAAACATTTGCACAAAGCAAGCCGATCCACTTCTCCATGTTGATAAGAGCATTAAAATGAGAGAAAAATAATGGAACAAAAAGAAATCAAGGGACATTTTGAATAGATAAAAATGTGCGATTAATTGCGAGTTAACAATGACATTAATGTGATTAATCATGATTAAAAATGTAATCGTTTGACAGCACTACTGTATATATACAACAATATACAGCTCTGGAAAACATTAAGAGACCACTCCAATTGTTCAGTGTCTCACGTTTTACTCTTTAGAGGCATATGTTTGAGTAGAATGAACATTTTGGTTTTATAATATAAACTACTGACGACATTTCTACCAAATTCACCCCAAAAATGTTGTCATAAAGAGCATTTCCACAAAG
>CM047517.1:1837650-1867650 GCA_026122265.1 Ammodytes dubius
ACACACACACACACTCTCTACAACCTCCCACATTCTCTAATAAACTACTTCTATATCAGGTTAATGGAGAGGCAGCTGTTTGGGGCTCCGTGTGTGTGGTGCGTCTAGTGTGTGTGTGTTGGTAGTGTGTGTTGTGTAGTGGTTGGTCTCAGTGTGTGTGTGTGTGTGCGTCTCAGGTGTGTGTGTGCGTCTCAGTGTGTGGTTGTGTTGTGTGTGTGGTCTCAGTGTGTGTGTGTGCGTCTCAGTGTGTGTGTGTGTGTGTGTGTGGTGTCTCAGTGTGTGTGTGTGGTCTCAGTGTGTGTGCGTCTCAGTGTGTGTGTGTTGTCTCAGTGTGTGTGTTGTTGTGTGTGTGTCTCATGTGTGTGTGTGTTGTGCGTCTCAGTGTGTGTGTGTGCTCAGTGTTGTGTGTTGTGTGTCTCAGTGTGTGTGTGTGCGTCTCAGTGTGTGCGTCTCAGTGTGTGTGTGGTGTCATGTGTGTGGTGTGCGTGTGTGTTCAGTGTGTGTGTGTGTGTCTCAGTGTGTGTGTGGTTAGTGTGTGTGCGTCAGTGTGTGTGGGGTCTCAGTGTGTGTGTGGCTCAGTGTGTGTGCGTCTATGTGTGTGTCTCCTTTGATGCCCCTCTTTTCCCTCTTTTCTCCTCTCTCTGATTCTTAAGGGGATTTTGCTCTTTTCGTCGTCGGAGCACAATTGTGTTATTCGAGATAATTAATTCCGATCCCCATCAAAAGGCCTTTCGTGGCCTCTGGGCCCCCTGTTAGTGTGTGTGTGTGTGTGTGTGTGTGTGTGTGTGTGTGTGTGTGTGTGTGTGTGTGTGTGTGTGTGTGTGTGTGTGTGTGTGTGTGTGTGTGTGTGTGTGTGTGTGTGTGTGTGTGTGTGTGTGTGTGTGTGTGTGTGTGTGTGTGTGTGTGTGTGTGTGTGTGTGTGTGTGAGAATGAAAGGCTCTGGGATAAAGGGTCCTAGCTGAAGACATTTGGTCCATACGGCGGCTGAGAGCATAAAGGAGACGTAATGGATCCTGAGGAGATGAGGACATATGGTGGTGTTACTGCAGACTGGGTGGCAGGGAGACTAACCATAATATGTAGACATGAAGTGAACACATAATATGAACACATGAAGGGAGACAAACCATAATACTACACAGAGGCACAGCGACATCACATAATATTAAACCTGCAGTGTGTAGAACTTTGGGTTTTATTTCCTAGCAGATTTTGTAGAAAGTAATTATAATATCCATAAGTACGTTTAATTTAGTGCATAATAGCTGAAACATTTTTTTTTTATTATATTTTTTCCCTTAGAAAGGGTCTCATATATGTCCATATTTCTGCATATTTTGGACCAAGGCCTAGTGCCGCCATCTTGAAAGTGTCATAGTTGGAATGTCATCAGGTGCATTGTTTAGAATTTAGAATTGTTCTTGTCCTTGAAGGCCACTGTAGCTTCTGTTATTATTCTAAAGGGTGGGGTTACCCAGGGAGCGTTGCATTCTAGAACTTTGTAGAACTTTCTTGATGATGTCATATTACACACTGCACCTTTAACACATGAAGTGAAACATCACATCTCACAACACTAACAATCTTGGCCGGATGAAGTAGGACTTCCGGGTACTTCTAACCATCCTAAACCTGGCCACAAGAATCGGGACATCCTAAATCTTTTTTCTACCAAAGTATATAGTAGAAAGTATGAGATTCGGAACGCAACCTGTATGTCCAGTCAGACCACTATCAGTAGACTACAGTGATGTACAATATGTTTTCAATCCCTCTCACACTATTGTAGATATATGAATGAATGGGGGCGGGACCTGATAAGCCTTTGGCTTCTTCCGTCTCCTTCGGACAACACAAAGTAAGATGTATGAATATTTGCAAGAGAAAATTGTGTATTGTGTGGAATTGTCCGAAAGAATAATAAATAAAAAAAATGAACGGGTGAGTTGGATAGAGGGCTGGAGTGTCTATGTGCGTGTGTGTGTGCGTCTAACCTTCCCTTAGTTTTTCACTGATTACGTGAGCTCAGGTGTGCTCACTCACACACAGGTGTGGTCAAGAAGCATATGCTTTTTTACTGCAGCAGCGAACAGGTAAGAGCTTGTATGTGTGTGTGTGTGTGTGTGTGTGTGTGGTGTTGTGTGTGTGTGTGTGTGTGTGTGTGTGTGTGTGTGTGTGTGTGTGTGTGTTGTGTTGTGTGTGAACGTGTCAAATCTTATTTTATTTTTTTCTCTGAAAGCCTTGACCCGCCACAATAAAAGCCTTTGTGTTAAATCATGAAGGTCACTGCAGTCAAATCCAACAAAGGTCACACACACACACACACTCTCACACTCTCTCACACACACACACACCACACACACAGAGGGAGAGACACACACCCACACACACACACACACACACACACACAGAGAGGGAGAGACACACACACACACACACACACACACACACACAACACACACACAGAGATGCCTAATAAACACATCACACAGTCGGCGTGCCAGTGAAATAGCATAAAAACCTTTTTGTTCTAATTGAAATCTTCATAAAATCCAAATATTGAATCACAAACAGGATAAAGTCACAGATTAACACGCGTGATTATCTTTTATTAAATTAATTGTATAAATTAATTTATTTTAATTTAATTGACTTTAATCCCCCTGATGAATTCATTAAGTCGCTCGATGTGAATTCACGTCTCGATCAAATTAAATCTACCAGAGAAACTGAAATAATTGTATGTAGGCAATTTTTATGTTATTGTTGAAAAGCTGAAGGACTGATATATGTCCATCATTTGTGCAATTTTTTCATAGTTTGAAAAAATTTTCTTGTCAAAATGATTAAAGGTGCAGTGTGTAATATGACATCATCAAGAAAGTTCTAAAAAGTTCTAGAATGCAACACTCCCTGGGTAACCCCAACCCTTTTGAATAATAAGAGAAGCTACAGTGGCCTTCAAGGACAAGGACAATTCTAAATTTTAAACAATGCACCTGATGACATTCCAACTATGACACTTCCAAAATGGCGGTGACAAGGCCTTGGTCCAAAGTATGGAGAAATATGGACATATATGAGACCCTTTCTAAGGAAAAAAATAATAATTCAAAAAAGAAAATTCAGCTATTATGCACTAAATTAACTGTACTTATGGATATTATAATTATTTTCTACAAAATCTGCTAGGAAATAAAACCCAAAATTCTACACACTGCAGGTTTAAGCTGAGACTGTTTTTTTTTGTCTATTTATCTTCCTCTTGAGGTCTGCTGCAACTCTCAGCTATTTTAAATCGAGTCTGAAGACTTTTCTGTTTCCATTTTAACCTGTACTTTTTATTTTATATAAATGTTATTCATTCGCTTTTAAATGTTTTATTCATTCGCTTTTCTGATGTGTGTTGTGTATTTTAATCTTGCCCCAGTAAAGCACTTTGAATGGCCTTGTGTCTGAATTGTGCTATATAAATAAACTTGCCTTGCCTTGCCTTGCCTTGCCTTGCCTTGCCTTGCCTTGCCTTGCCTTGCCTTGCCTTGCCTTGCCTTGCCTTGCCTTGCCTTGCCTTGCCTTGCCTTGCCTTGCCTTGCCTTGCCTTGCCTTGCCTTGCCTTGCCTTGCCTTGCTTGCCTTGCCTTGCCTTGCCTTGCCTTGCCTTGCCTTGCCTTGCCTTGCCTTGCCTTGCCTTGCCTTCCATAACATTTTGTCTTTCATACTAGTATATCTCAAGTCGCAGGTCTGATTTATGACATTTACTTAAAAACATGATGAAAATGCCTTTTTAAGACCTGTATCAGAGTATTTTTTGATTAATAAAATGAAAAAAGGTCCGTATCCAAAATCCATTCAGTAAAACCTTTGGACTCTATCTTGTAAAAATAAAATCAACATTTTAACTCTTCAAGGCTTTATCCAACATCTAGATTTTTTTTTTTAAAGAAATGCAACTGTACACATAGTGAGTTAGATAGGCTATTAGCAATATATATCTTTTTTTTTTAAAGATATTTTTTGGGCATTTTTATGCTTTATTGATAGTGTAGAGACAGAGTTGAAATGGGGCAGAGAGGGGAGTGACATGCAGAGAACGACCGCGGGCTGGAATCGAACCCGGGTCTGCTGCTGGCCGAGGCCCATGGGGGGGGGACGCCCTACCAACTGAGCTAAAGGCCCATGGGGGGGACGCCCTACCAACTGAGCTAAGGGCGCCCCAGCAATATATATCTAAGTGAATACAGTATCCAATCATTTCTGAAATAATTGTAATTAAAAAAAAATTGTTTTAATGTCAGTAAACAACTGGCCAAGTGTCATGATGATATATACAAGTTAAACATTTTACCCTGTTAACCGGCAGAGTAAAATACTTAAAAAACAAAATAAACTGAAATAGGCTTATGTTTTATTTTTTCATTTTAATTAGACTTAACTATTTTTTTTTCGCCATCAAACAAACCAATACATTGACACAAATATGTTTAGTCATCTTATACCTATCGAGTTTTTTTTCATGTGATGATAATAATAAAGATATTTAGGCTTTTTTTATGTATACATATAAATATTAATTATTAAAATATACGTGTGTAAGAGCCCGAAAAATGAAAAAAAATAAGGAACACAATAAGTAGCCTAATAAACCTATTACTGGTAGATCATGTAACAAAATGCCGATCCCAAACCGTTATAATTTGTTGCCCAAAATGCGAAAATATTCCTCTCCTGACGATGTATTAATGTTAAAACAAACGTGTGTTCACATCGGCCCTTCTCGGCTTCTCTCGTCTCATTCCGTCTCGCTCCGTGTATCATGTTGTCCGTTAATTAGCGGGTAATTAGCGGATAATAACGGGGATAACAGAGACATTTCACGGCTCTGAATCCTGAATGTGTGAGAGAGCTCCGGATCAAAGTGAGCCGTGTTCATGGTTCAGGGAGCAGCGCGGAGGTTACAGCCCCGACAAACACACACCAAATCCGGGCAAGCAGGCGGCACTTTGAGGCCGACAGAAGAGCGCTGAAATCGGCTTGTTTAACCACTGCGAAGGGGGGTAGGGCCGGGGGACCATAGAATATATCATTAGCCTCTTAGTATAATTGCCTAAATCTATCTACATCTACTCTACTCTACATCTACTTTACCCTACTCTTTAACCCTTAAAATATGACTTATTAGGCTAAAGATATATCCAGGCCATTGCTTAAATAAGACATTGTTTCTTAGCAATTTTTGCCTGTTTAAATAAAGGTTGATGATGATGATATATGGACCTATTTATTTTTATTTCGTTTTATTTCTATTCATATTTTTTATTCACTTTTCTAATGTCTATTCTATAGCCTACTTGATTAGTAGTAGCCTATTTTAATCTTGATGTATTTGATGCCCCTGTAAAGCACTTTGAATGGCCTTGTGTCTGAATTGTGCTGTAGAGATACACTTGCCTTGCCTTAATGGAAGAGGCGAGATCCGATAATTATTTCTGGTTAATCTGATATTTAAATATTTTTTTCTATGGTTTCAAATATTCTTTTTTTAAACATTTATTTGTGCAGAAGTTTTATCATTTATACGCAATATTGAAATGCATATATATATTTTTTTTTTACACTTTTTCACATGAATAGCACATGGCATCCTGCTATTATTTTTAACCCATTCAGAATCATTTGTTTTATTAATTTACACTGTTATGTTTAATTTTTATATAAACAGAATTATGAAAACTTTGAAATCCCTAAACAAATATCCACTGTTAGTTAGTGGAGTATTTTGTCTGTTGGAGAGAGGAATAAGAAGCTGTAAGATCAAACTTTTGGCTTTTATAATTATAACTACATTTATTTTTTAATTTTATAATGATCTAACCACTAAGGAGGGGGGAGAGAGGGATATATTAATATAGACATAGTTTAACCAACACTGGACAATATGGCGATAAAAACTGAACTTACTGAAAAAAGTGAAAAAAATGTAACCATTAAATGTTGAAAACACATACACACAAACACACACAGAGTCAGAGAGAGAGTCAGAGACACACACACATAGACACAGACACACACACAGAGTCACAAAGACACACACACACACGCACGAAGTCAGAGAGACACACACACGCACACAAAGACACAGACACAGACACACACGCACACACACACACGCACACAAAGTCACAGACACACACACAAACACACACACAAATCAACAAATTGACAAAGTTTTCCTCGTTTTATTTCAAAAGACAGAATAATTTAAGAAGGTGAGAAATAACGACAGAAATGTTCCAAATGTTTCAAATGTTTGTATCTGACATAAAATATACTTAAAGTATTTGACGAATAGTTTGACTAAATATTGCTTCAGGAAAACAGAGGTGTGTGTGTGTGTGTGTGTGTGTGTGTGTGTGTGTGTGTGTGTGTGTGTGTGTGTGTGTGTGTGTGTGTGTGTGTGTGTGTGTGTGTGTGTGTGTGTGTGTGTGTGTGTGTGTCTGACTGTGTGTGTGTGTCTGACTGTGTGTGTGTGGGAACATATAAAATGATTATTTTCAGTTTCCCATATTCCTGATGTCATTTCAGAACTATATTGTTCAAACTTATTTGAAAGCAAAATACACGGATATAAAAACTTAAAATAAATAACAGAATATTTTATACAGCTGGTGTGTGTGTGTGTGTGTGTGTGTGTGTGTGGTGTGTGTGTGTGTGTGTGTGTGTGTGTGTGTGTGTGTAACTAAACAAGACAAAATGAACACTTTATCTGAGTGTGTAGAATAAGAAGAACATGCATCAACAGTCGATAACCGACACAAACAAACACGCAGGACTTTTTGCTTTTTGTCTTTTTTGCAAATTAAAGGTGTAGTCAGTGATTCTGGAGAACGCTTGTTGTCAAAACCAGTGAATAAAGACCTCAAAGACCTACTTCACCGGTGGAAATATGAAGGTGTATTGAACTCTGAGATCCTATGAAGTATAAATGTGCAACATTTTAGAAATCGGTTCATCCTAGCCTGAGAAAAGGCAGAAAGAGTGTTTTATGGTCTCACTGTCTAACCCTACATTATACTAAATGTGATATCACTTCAGTAAAAATGTAGGGTTAGGATTAACAGGACAGCTGGGCCAAGGGAAGACTAAGGGAAGAAAAACCTCATTCATTATATTATAATAGCAATTTTATAATGATAGAACGCCGGTTCCGTATGGGTGAAGTATTCCTTTAAGCAGCCATGTTTTAGTGAGGGCTATTGTGTTTGGGAGAGATTCCAACATGTTGCAGTGAAATCCAAAATCACTAATAAAATTTCACAGTGGCTACTGCAGCAAAAGTACAGCCTAGGCTCTGTAAACTGGCATCTCTAAACAAAGGGCCCACCATAGCTAGCAACATGCCAGTTTACAGAGTCTAGGCTGTGTATTAAAACTGGATTTATTTATTTATTTTTTATTTTTTTATTTCGGGGCGCTCCGGTGGTGTAGTGGATAGAGTGCGTACCATATTGGCTCCGGCCTTCGTTGCAGTGGTCGTGGGTTCGAATCCGACCCGTGGACCTTTACTACAGGTCACCCCCCCCCCCTCTCTGTCTCCCCATTTCAACTCTGTACTGTCTAATAAAGCTTGAAAATGCCAAAAAAATTATCTTAAAAAAAAAATAAAATAAATAAAATTCAGTGCACACACAGTACAGACAGGTAGTGGATCATGAGGAGATATTCGCTGATTTAGACAACAAGCGTTCTCCAGAATCACTGACTGCACCTTTAAATCGTTTTCTTTCTTACAGAAAAAACATAAATAGACGAAGAGACGCATTCTGTCATGCACATAATCACATAACCATAGTAACCAGTAACCAGTAACCAGTAACCAGTAACCATAGTAATCATCATAGTATCAATAATCAATAGTCAGTGTTGGACAGAAGAGTTTAAATACAGGAACGTGTCTCCCTTCTACCACACACACACACACACACACACAGACACAGACACAGACACACACACAGACACACACACACACACACACACACACACACACACACACACACACACAACAAACCAACACACACACACACACACACACACACACACACACACACACACACACACACACACACACACACACACACACACACACACACACACACACATGTTTTGATGTGGAGGGCTTTATAAATCGGTCCATTCTTTGCGCTCATGACTGGGTGTGTGTGTGTGTGTGTGTGTGTGTGTGTGTGTGTGTGTGTGTGTGTGTGTGTGTGTGTGTGTGTGTTGTGTGTGTGTGTGTGTGTGTGTGTGTGTGTGTGTGTGTGTGTGTGTGGTGTGTGTGTTGGTTTTGTGTGTGTGTGTTGTGTGTGTGTGTGTGTGTGTGTGTGACTGTGTTTTTGCCAAATTCTGTAAACCCACTAAATCCACCCGGATAATATAAATGTGTCACACGTCCAAATGTCACTACTTTGTTTTCAGAATTTTTTTTAACAAATGAAAAAGTTGTTCTGAAAAATCCTTGGAAACCTGTTAAGTAGAGTACGCCATGTTGGTTGTGTGTCTGTGTCTGTTTCTGAGTGTGTGTGTGTGTGTGTGTCTGTGTGTGTGTGTGTGTCTGTGTGTGTGTATGTGTGTGTGTGTCTGTGTCTGTGTGTGTGTGTTTCTGAGTGTGTGTGTGTGTGTGTGTGTGTGTGTGTGTGTGTGTGTGTGTGTGTGTGGTGTGTGTGTGTGTGTGTGTGTGTGTGTGTGTGTGTGTGTGTGTGTGTGTGTGTGTTGTGTGTGTGTGTGTGTTCTAAAAATTATTTGAAATTAGAGTTTTAAAATGCAGTGTGGACAGATGTGGCCTTTAGAATACTGGTGGGGACACGGCCAGGTTACTATCCTGTCCTCTGCCTCATTCATTACTTATATCCATATGTTAAACCTGCAGTGTGTAGAATTTTGGGTTTTATTTCCTAGCAGATTTTGTAGAAAGTAATTATAATATCCATAAGTACATTTAATTTAGTGCATAACATTTTTTATTTTTTATTATTATTTTTTCCCTTAGAAAGGGTCTCATATATGTCCATATTTCTGCATATTTTGGACCAAGGCCTAGTGCCGCCATCTTGAAAGTGTCATAGTTGGAATGTCATCAGGTGCATTGTTTAAAATGTAAAATTGTTCTTGTCCTTGAAGGCCACTGTAGCTTCTGTTATTATTCTAAAGGGTTGGGGTTACCCAGGGAGCGTTGCATTCTAGAACTTTGTAGAACTTTCTTGATGATGTCATATTACACACTGCACCTTTAAATCTGTTTTTTTATTTATTCTAATAATTTGATCAATAGCTGGTGGTCTGTGTGTGTAATCCGCCCGGATACAAGTGACCAGCGTCCAGCGGTGCCTGTGATTGGTCCATTCTCTGAGCTTGACCCTTTTAAAACCAAAGCCTTTGATCTGAGGTGGTGTGTGTGCGTGCGTGTGTGTGTGTGTGTGTGAGAGACTGTGTGTGAGAGACTGTGTGTGAGAGACTGTGTGTGTGTGTGTGTGTGTGTGAGAGAGAGAATGTGTGTGTGTGTGTGTGTGTGTGTGTGTGTGTGTGTGTGTGTGTGTGTGTGTGTGTGTGTGTGTGTGTGTGTGTGTGTGTGTGTGTGTGTGTGTGTGTGTGTGTGTGTTGTGTGTGTGTGTGTTGTGTGTGTGTGTGTGTGTGTGTGTGTGTATGTGTGTGTGAGAGGTCGTGGGAGAAAGAAAAAGCAAAACGTCGTCATATTTTTTAAATCAAAATAGTGATTAATCTGTTGTCATGACTCCCTCACCCAGCGACCTTTGACCTCTTAAGCCTTCACAGAAACTCATTACCTCAGCGGTTCCCAAACCGTGGCCCCCGGTCTCTAAACGGGCCCCCTCTTTTTTAATTAAAGTCTCTACGAGGAACTTTTAAATATTTCTGAAACAGTCTAATTTTTCCCTCTGATGATCATAAATTACATGTAACAGCAAAACGAGACCATCAGTGCAAAGAATGCTATTTTTATATAGTTTTTCTTAATGCCTTTGTCATGGGTATACGCTCACCCAGGAACAACAGCTGGCGTGGTAAAAACACTACCGCTTTAGTCCAAAGGGGGGCGCTAGAATTAACACACACTGAAAGTTCCTCGGAGCACCTTTAATTTCTCATATACATGGGCAAAATAATAAATACATTTTGCCCATGTGACTTTATGGGCTCCGTACTCATATACACATTGTCAGCAGCAACTTTTACTTTTTAAATAAATGTAAAGATGTGTGTGTGTGTGCCTGTAACTGTGTGTGTGTGTGTGTGTGTGTGTGTGTGTGGGTGTGTGTGTGTGTGTTGTGTGTGTGTGTGTGTGTGTGTGTGTGTGTGTGTGTGTGTGTGTGTGTGTGTGTGTGTGTGTGTGTGTGTGTGTGTGTGTGTGGTGTGTGTTGTGTGTGTGTGTGATGTTGTGTGTGTGTGTGTGTGTGTGTGTGTGTGTGTGTGTGTGTGTGTGTGTGTAGAAGGAGAAACACACACTGATCTATTTAAACATCTTCAAGTCTTTGAGTCACAGTGCTGCATGCAGAGAGGTCTATAGTCCACACACACAGGGATTTAAAAAAACGTACTTCCCTGTGTTCCAGCCCCCATCCTTCCCTGTGTGTGTGTGTGTGTGTGTGTGTGTGTGTGTGTGTGTGTGTGTGTGTGTGTGTGTGTGTGTGTGTGTGTGTGTGTGTGTGTGTGTGTGTGTGTGTGTGTGTGTGTGTGTTCCAGTCCCCATCCTTCTCTGCTATTTAGTTTGGTAGAAACAGATTTAGTTTGTCCCAATACATGATGTCAGATGCAGCATGCTGAAAAATACCCAGATGTCCTACTACATCCGGTGGTGATTTTTAGTGTTGAAACCAGCAGCTTTATGGAGGTTCTTCTGACCCACAATCCACTGCAGCAGAAGTTACATCACATGGACTGAGCCTTCCAGTGAAAACAACCAGCGATGAGACGGATATATAAGCAAGAGGCAAGTTCAAGGAGCCATGTTAGGATGAAATAAATAAGTTAAAGTATGTCCCAGTTGTAGCATACTGCATGCTAACTAGATACTGTTTATGGTCAGATGTAGCATGGAGGAGAGGAGAGAGAGAGAGAGAGAGAGAGGAGAGAGAGAGAGAGGAGAGGGGAGAGAGAGAGAGAGAGGAGAGAGAGAAAGGTGTGAGTTTTGGAACGCACTTCGAGTGTCTTCCTGAGTGAGGGTGTAGCTGGGAGCCTGTCCCCACCAACACACACACAGTCTTCCTTCAAACAGCTCCAGTGTTAGTGTCTGGTTGGGATGTTTCCATGTGACAAAAGGACAGAAGGACATTCCCACACAGACAGAGACACAGTTATTTTGGGGCAACTGTGTCCCAGGTGGTAGAGCGGGTCGGCCAATGATCAAAAGGGTTGGCGGTTCGATTCCCAGCCCTGCCACTTGTGTCATGGTTGTTGTGTCCTTGTGCAAGACACTTCACCCACCTTGCCTCGTGTGAATGTCGATAGTTAGCTGCTGCTTTCGGTGTATAGATGTGTGTGTGAATGGTAACGTGGGAATGGGAACAGGTCTCCCTTGTAAAAGAGTCTCCGGTCTCAATGGGATTTACCTGTATAAATAAAACGTTTAAAAAAAATTAAAATGCAACCCCCCCTGTGTGTGTGTGTGGACATTATCTTACAGTCATATTTCCTAGGAAGAGTTGAGCAGTGATCTTGGGTAAACCCCGTGGTAGTAAGAGCCATCCATGCTATCCATCCCTCTGCCTCCTCCGTACCCAAACGCCTCGTAAGCTTTCAGGTCCAGTTTGTGCTGCTGCTCCGACATCAAGTTATTGATGGAAAACGGGTGGTTGAAAGCGTAGTGCGCGTCTGTCCCTTTAAGGTGCGTGGGCTCCATTGAGTGGGAGTGGGAGTGGGAGTGGGCGTCTGCCTTTAAATGACCCAAAGAGTGGGGGTCTGTCTTCAGATTCAGATTCAGATTCAGATGGCTGCTTTCCATGTGGTGTTGTTGGTGTGTGTGTGGTTGTGGTTGGGGCAGGGATAGCGACGATAGCTTAGCATCGAGGCCTCCTTGGGGTGTGACCTGGCTGGATGAGGAGGAAGTGGAAGATGTGGACGCTTGATGCTCATTGGCTGAGAGATCTTTAGAACGCGGTGACATCATCTTCTTGCCGACGCCCCCGGCCACGCCCCCGTCGCACTTGAAGCGTTTCTGGCGGCGCAGGTAGCAGCCGTTCTCAAACATGTTCCCGCTGTCGGGGTGAAGGGTCCAGTAGGAGCCTGGGAGGGGAGGGGGAGAGGAGATTATGAGTTAGAATATAATCAACAAGTTTTACAAACTATAATAAAATAGCATTCTTTGCACTGATAGTCTTGTTTGCTGTTTCATGTAATTTATGATCATCAGAGGAAAAAATTACTGTTTCCGAAATATTTAAAAGTTCCTAGACTTAAAGAGACTTTAAGTTACTTTATTAGTCAATGGGGTAACCGTTACATTGAAATTATAAACTAGACGAGCTGATTTTTTTAGTGTGTGTTAATTCTAGCGCCCCCCTTTGGATAAAAGCGGTAGTGTTTTTTACCACGCCAGCTCTTGTTCCTGGGTGAGCGTATACCCATGACAAAGGCGTTAAGAGAAACAAGCTCTTGTTCCTCGTAGCAACTTTTAAGTTACTTTCTGAGTCAATGGGGTAACCGTTACATTGAAGTTGAAAAATAGACAACAAAGTACCCACCTTTCCCCGGCTTGTCAGGTGAGCGTGACACCTTGACGAAGCAGTCGTTGAAGCTGAGAGAATGTCTGATGGAGTTCTGCCACCGCTGCTGGTTCTGCCGGTAGTACGGGAACAGGTCCATGATCCACTGGTAGATCTCGCTGAGCGTTAGCATCTTGCTAGGCGCCTGCTGGATGGCCATCGTGATGAGGGAGATGTAGCTATACGGAGGCTTCGCGTGCGGGTAGCTGCGTCTGGGTGGGGATGGGGTTGGATTTGATTGGATTTATAGTCATTGTGCACACACACACACATAGAAACACACCACACACACACACACAATGGAGCACGCACACAATGTAACACTCACACAATGTAACACTCACACACACATAACAAACATAGACAAACACATAGAAACACACACAACACAAAAACACACACATACACAAACACACAAACACCATAGACACAAACACACACAGTGTAACACTCACTTACACCACACACACACACACACACACACACACACACACACACACACACACTTTTTGTCATTGTGCAGAGTACAAGTATACACTGAAAAAAATAAACATTGGATGAACTTAAAAAAAATTAAGTAATCTGTCACACCGAATATTTTAGCTTTGATTCAATGTAAAAAAATGATTTTCAGGTTACACCAAATTGGGTGCTCCGGTGGTGTAGTGGATAGAGCGTGTACCATATTAGCTCCGGCCTTCGTTGCAGTGGTCGCGGGTTCAAATCCGACCCGTGGACCTTTACTGCAGGCCACCCCCCCCCCCCTCTCTGTCTCTCTGTCTCCCCATTTCAACTCTGTACTGTCTAATAAAGCTTGAAAATGACAAAAAAGAATCTTGAAAAAAAAAAAGTTACACCAAATTAAATTTTTTACGTTGAATCAAAGCTAAAATATTAGGTGGGACAGATTACTTTATTAATTTTTTTAAAGGTGCTGTAAGCGGAATGGTTCTTTTAGCTAACTTCCTGTCACTTACTGCAGTTAGCAGTCCCCTCGCTCGTCCCTACGTCACCACATTAATGCACTGCGGTCTTCAAGCAGCGAGTTATCTAGCATCATCTCAGATCCATAAGTGTGATAAAACATGATAAAAACCATCAAAACAGACATTGGGAAGGATTTTTACCTGCTCCGCGCATAAACATTCACCCATCTGTTGCTCTGGCGTGCACCGGCAGTGAGACCATGAGTGAGACGGGTGTCGGTTTGTAGCGTTCTCTCTTCTGATTGGATAACAATTTCGGGATCCCAGAGAAGTTTATTTGCCGATTACATGCAGAGCAGCTGACTGAGAGATCGGCTTTATGAAACGCGCACATTATGTAAGTGATCACTGTATGAATAAAGAGCGATTTAACTCTTATATTAACATAAATAAAGCCGCTTACTTCACCTTTAAGTTCCATTGTTTATTTTTTTCAGCGTACAGAGACACTGAAATGATGTTTTTACCTGAAGGCTTTGTTAGTGTTTGTGTTGTTGCTGTTGCCGCGGTGGCTGTTGCTATAGGCTGATGTCATGTTGTTAGGGCTCATTGCTCCGTATGGGTTCATGCCGGACGGACTCAGAGCCCCGCCCATCGATGACACGCCCCCTAGGACGTAACGCCCATCGATGACACGCCCCCTAGTGACGTCACACCCATGGAGGCCACACCCCCACACAGACCTATGAGAGATAAAAGATAAAGATAAGATAAACATACACACACACACAAACACACACACACACACTCCCAGCTGGCAGCTCAGGAATAATAAACGATCTCAGATTTTATTTTCTCAGCGATATGAGACACAACACATATAGGGGAGAACGGGGGAATCTTTGGCCCCCAGACACAAGCTGGCTCTAAGGGTCCTGTGTTCTGACCCCCAGACTGTGTTCTAATCTAACTGGTTCTATATTTCATTTGAATCTTATTAAAGCCTTTTGAATTATAATATGTTGTATTTGATTTTGTTCAGAGTTACTTTCAAGTGTTTAGAAAATTTGCTTTGCTTAATTGACCAAACCCCATCATTCTTTTACTAGTCCGACATCAGTTCTGGAATGTGTAGCTAGCTTTCAGGATTCTAACTGTTACAATATGTGTTGTTATGGTAGTTTCAGAGTGGAAAAAGTAAGTGGATCAGTTTACCCCCTTGATTTTTCTGGTCTGTCTCAGTTTACCCCACAGCTGGGGTAAAGTGAGCCACATGACAACTTTTTTTTTTTAAATCATATTTTCGAAAAAAATCTGCTAATGCCATTTCTGGCAAACTCCTAAATTATGGATGTGTAAATTTGAGTGATAAATCATTTTAGCTCGCTTAGAGGGGAGCAAATGTAAAAAGTGGCTCAGATTCCCCCGTTCTCCCCTAATACATACATATCCCACCCATACAAAAAACATAAGCCCACAATACATAGCCAGGATAAAAAAGTAGCTGTTACTCATAGATAACAGTACATAATACTAGCTCTGCCAGTCCATAGTATGATAGATAAATAGATAAAGAATTATGATAAAAAGCAGTCAAGTGCGCAAATGTGGTGCAAAAGTACAGTTTCATACAGTATGGGGCGACTGTGGTAGAGAGGGTCGGCTAATGATTCAAGGGTTGGAGGTTCGATTCCCGCCCTGCCACCTGTGTCATAGTTGCTGTGTCCTCGGGCAAGACACTTTGCCCACCTTGCCTCGTGTGAATGTCGATAGTTAGCCTGCTGCTATCGGTGTATGAATGTGTGTGTGAATGGTAACGTGGGAATGGGAACAGGTCTCCCTTGCAAAAGAGTCTCCGGTCTCAATGGGATTTACCTGTAGAAATAAGGGTAGAAAAATAAAAAAGTATATTTATCACAGACCTGTCATGCCTTGGGTCTGCCTGCTCCCGGGCTGAGAGCCGACCCTCCATAGGACATGTTGAATGACCCAGAGGAGGGGTGGGTGTGGGAGGGGGTCATGTAGCCAGACATGGAGCCCATACTGAGGCCACCTGCACCCAGACCCTGGCCCAGCCCGGAGCCCATAGCACCACCAGCCATCGGAGAATACATCTGGGGACAGGAGAGATACACCGTTATACACACACACATATATATACACGTAAACAGGCACACACACACACACAAACTGACAGACACACACACACACACACACACACACAAATAAACTGACAGACACACACACACACACACACACACATAAACTGACAGACACACACACACACACACACTCGGACTGTAAATCCTGCAGCTGTCAAACATACCGTTAGAAACAGAAAACGAAATATGACATTTTTACTTATTTTTTTTACGTTTTCTTTTTTTAAAAAAATAAAGATAATTTTTTGGGCATTTTTGCTTTTTGAATGATTTGACTGTAGAAATCAAGATGAAAAAATATTTATGAATAGTCGCCAAACAGACCTGCAGAGATACCGCACTGTAAAAGTGAAAAATTAAAGCTATAGTGCGGAACTTCTGTCCCCCCCCATGAGGAATTCTGAGTAATTACAACAACACTGTCGGTGCATCTACATGAGGTAAAGCCTTCAGTGATGGCACATGGATTTTATACCTTCTGCTGTACGTCCAGGTTTTTTTATTCTTAGCAGTAGAATCAACAACTGAAACATTTCTTGGGCTCTTCTTGAGGATTTTTCTGAGCTCCTGCACCAGTGTCAAAAATGTTTGTTGGGGGGGCGTCCTTAGCTCAGTTGGTAGGGCGTCCCCCCCCCATGGGCCTCGGCCAGCAGCGGACCCGGGTTCGATTCCAGCCCGCGGTCGTTCTCTGCATGTCACTCCCCTCTCTGCCCCATTTCAACTCTGTGTCTACACTATCAATTAAGCATAAAAATGCAAAAAAAATATCTTAAAATAAAAAATGTTTGTTGCGTAAACTAAAGACTTTGGTGATGGCGTATGGATTTTATACCAAACTGCTGTGTGTGTGTGTGTGTGTGTGTGTGTGTGTGTGTGTGTGTGTGTGTGTGTGTGTGTGTGTGTGTGTGTGTGTGTGTGTGTGTGTGTGTGTGTGTGTGTGTGTGTGTGGGGTGTGTGTGTGTGTGTGTGTGTGTGTGTGTGTCGACACTGGTGCAGGAGCTCAGAAAAATCCCCAAGAAGAGCCCAAGAAATGTTTCAGTTGTTGATTCTACTGCTAAGAAAAAAACCTGGACGTACAGCAGAAGGTATAAAGTCTATGCAGAGTTACACACTATGGCTTAAAGTTTCTTGTAAAGTTTGTCTTTTCATAAAGTGGCAGAATGATAGATTTGATGCAGATTGGTTTCTCTCCCACAGAGTAGCCTGGCCTTTCTCCAATATCTATGTTCTGTCGCAAACTGTATGTGTGTATGTGTGTGTGTGTGTGTGTGTGTGTGTGTGTGTGTGTGTGTGTGTGTGTGTGTGTGTGTGTGTGTGTGTGTGTGTGTGTGTGTGTGTGTGTGTGTGTGTGTGTGTGTGTGTGTGTGTGTGTGTGTGTGTGTGTGTGTGTGCGTGTGTGTGTGTGAGAGAGAGAGTTACTGTCCATCGTATTGACATCTATTGCGTTCTCTGTTTGCAGCTGTTGTTGTTGCACTTTTGCCAAAGACACATTTGCTTTTTATCTCATCTTATCTCGTCTTAATTAAGATTATTTTTTATCACTGTTACTGTGACACGTGGACTTTCTATTGATTATAATGTTTATGCATTCTTTCTAAATGTAACTGATATGATTCTTATATGTATTTCATATCACAGCCCTGTAAAATACACATTTCTTTTTTTTTTTAAGATATTTTTTGGGCATTTTTATGCTTTATTGATAGTGTAGAGACAGAGTTGAAATGGGGCAGAGAGGGGAGTGACATGCAGAGAACGACCGCGGGCTGGAATCGAAACCCGGGTCCGCTGCTGGCCGAGGCCCATGGGGGGGGGGACGCCCTACCAACTGAGCTAAGGGCGCCCCCAAAGACACATTTCTGTCACTCCTAAAATGACCGTACAGTTTTTCTCATCTTTTAAACACTATATATCACCAAAAAAATCCCTTTTTTCTCGACATGACCAAATTTAGTTTTTACCAACAAACAAAAAAAAAACACCCAGACAGACAGGTGTCTCACTCACTGTTTAAAAATTAATCTATCTCATTTATTTCTATTTTTTTCCATTAGACTAGAATTCTACATTTTCTATGAAACTGGGCTTTTTCTACAAACTTCAAATCGCTAAATCGTATAAAATCAAACTGATCGTACTTACTGTTATAATGATTTGATGTTGTAGAAAAAATACAGATTAATAGAAAATGTAGAATTATAGGCAATAGGCGGTGTTCCCTATATCAGGCCACCATTGTAAAATAACTTGTTCAAAATGACTTGTATAATAAAGACGAGATAAATACTGTAGCCTATATTATTATCTCTCGCTGTCTCGAGTCAAATAAATGAAACTCCTCCATGAATGAGTGAATTATTACAAGTCTAGAATAATGTGAAAGGTCAAGCTTTGTTAAACATCAAGTGGTAGGGGCGTTCCGGTGGTGTAGTGGATAGAGCGTGTACCATATTGGCTCCGGCCTTCGTTGCAGTGGTCGCGGGTTCAAATCCGACCCGTGGACCTTTACTGCAAGTCATCCCCCCTCTCTCTCTCTGTCTCTGTCTCTCTGTCTCCCCATTTCAACTCTGTACTATCTAATAAAGCTTGAAAATGCCAAAAAATAATCTTTAAAAAAAACATCACGTGGTAGCCTAATCATTTAAAAACAACTCGACTGAGAAACTGATCCAACAACCCGTCAACAACCGACGAGGAGTCAACGGTAGATTGGGTCAGAATTACGAAAAGAAACAGATTAAATTAACGGCCATTTTCAAATATGAATCATTACGATCTATGGCTTTCATTAAAACGCCAAACATTTAGAGTAAAATCTCCGTTACTCTGCGATAATACACTTTTTTTTTTTTTTTAGAACACAAACACACAACTGAAAAAGTGAACACAAACAAAAGACAAAATAAATAAATAACATGGCGTACACTACTTAACAGGTTTCTAAGGACATTGTTTAAACTAAAGGTAAATGTTAAGCAGAAAATAAAAAGTCAACGAGGTGTCATGTAGGTCCCTTCAGTACTGTTATATAGTCCAGGAAAGACGTATGTTGAATTAAAGGCTAATAATTATAATTGGCTTATAAAATACAAAGGAACTCCCTCTGACTTGAAGCGGCCGCTACAACATCACAATGAGAAATATTTATGTTTTATTTTTATCTTATTAATTATTGGCCGTTTCATTTGGACCTGTTTTCTCGGTGAATGGGTGAATGTTCCGCTTGGAAGGACTGTGCGTCGCGTTTCTAAGGATTATATGAAAGTAATCATTGTAGATATTATGAAATATGTCTATTAAACAGGATAAACGGACTATTTTTAGGATTAATCAGCAGATAACATTAATCGTTGTCCTTGTTTTTGTCTTTAGGTTTCGTGTATATAGCTATTTGATGTCTTCTGTATTCTTATTCGTGTGTAACTTTTAGTAAAGGCATAACCAGGCACAGGGGCTGCAAATCAGTCTTGACAAGAAGCCTATATGCACGGCATCTATTTTATATTTTATCTGAAACAATGTACAATGTATTTGTCCCAGCTCAATATACTTCTAAATCAAATATTATAAATACATTTAATAGATAGATAGATAGATAGATAGATAGATAGATAGATAGATAGATAGATAGATAGATAGATAGATAGATAGATAGATAGATAGATAGATAGATAGATAGATAGATAGATAGATAGATAGATAGATAGATAGATAGATAGATAGATAGATAGATAGATAGATAGATAGATAGATAGATAGATAGATAGATAGATAGATAGTAGATAGATAGATAGATAGATAGATAGATAGATAGATAGATTATAGATAGATAGATAGATATAGATAGATAGATAGATAGGCTATTTCAGTTCATCCCCCGCGCTGTCTCTTTGGGTCCAAATAAAACATCAGAATGAGACTTCAACTTGTTAATGAATTAATAGAACACTGAATGGAATAACATGAAGATAATAAGACGTCATAATTAATAACCGTAAATATTTGATTGATCCATCGCGCGCTGAATATCTCGCTCCACAAACACAGATTCTCCCGCGAACAAGCAGCCGTCACGTCACCAAAATAAATCTAATAAAATGTCCTCCCTCAATTCTGCCTCTAATGAGCTGTTTACTGCACCATACACACTTTGATAATCATGTATTTATCGCAATTTTATCTCTCTATCGTATTTTTCTATATAGGCCTATTTTTTTTTACAGTTTTTTATTTTTTTTAAATTTTTTTATAACACAAACACAGCTGAAGAAGAGAATTTTTTGATTTTATCGTCTAAACTAATTTCGTTGTGTTCCTTTAGCGATTGCTATCAAGGCTTTTCTCAATCTTTAAGACGACACATTAACCATTTATAGATCCATTTAAATATCAGCTAATATGATTAATATCAAATGATACAGATTATAAACAGTCTGTCTGTAAATGGTGCTTTCGTCATTTACTGTTGAAATATTTTCAAATCAAACATTTGATTTTTGAAGCTTTTTGACGAAGAATAATCTCCGTCAACTTTTAAATGACTTTATTTTATTCTTTAACTTTAATATATTTTATCAAATTATTCTATAAAATTGAATAACATATATTTTTGATACAGTACATAGGCCTATATAAATAAGGGTTAGCCTATACAATAAAGGCTATCTGAACACAGTATACAAATAAGGGTTAGGATATTCTGTCATATTAACTTGAGCTGAATTTTTGCTTTGGTAAAATAAATCAAAATCTTTTCATTTTTTTTAAATCGTTTTTAGACGCATTTATTCACTTGTTTCCTCTAAAGAAGCAGCTGATAGTGAACGTGTGATGATATTTAGCGGGTGATCCCGGTGGTCTAAAGCCCGGCCCCCTCGCTCTGTTCCTGGGTAAAGTTCACCGCACCTCCTCGCTGTATGAATTTAAAATAACTGGTATTTTTGAAACAGTATAATTTGCCATATAAACTAATTTTATCTGATTCTTTGCTATGGAAGGACATCCTCAATCAAAATATGTTCACTTCTGGATTCGTTTGAAGATAACTAGCGTAAACTTGTGATAACAGCTCCGGAAAAAATTAAGAGACCAGTCTGGATTATTCTTCAATCTCTACATTACTTATTGAAAAATGCTCTAAATGACAAAAAAAAATGTATTGGAATTTGGTAGAAATGTTGTCAGTAGTTCATATTATAAAAAACAAAATGTTCATTCTACTCAAACATATGCCTATAACTAGTAAAAACGAGAGACACTGAACATTTGGACTGGTCTCTTAATTTTTTTTCCAGAGCTGTATATATTATATCAAATCAGCGGTGTGCCCTGGTGGTCTAAAGCCCGCCTCCCTCGCACTATTCCCGGGTAAAGTTCACCGACCTCCTCGCTGCTGTAGAATCCGCTCCAGTCGGGAGCCTCATGTCCTTCCATCTTCACGGGCCCGAGCATCACGGGAGACTGATGTCCCGTCCGCGCGCGCTCTGTGTGTGTGTGTGTGTGTGTGTGTGTGTGTGTGTGTGTGTGTGTGTGTGTGTGTGTGTGTGTGTGTGTGTGTGTGTGTGTGTGTGTGTGTGTGTGTGTGTGTGTGTGTGTGTGTGTGACTATCTATTAATTAAGTCGGAGCGCTCCTTTCCGAGTCGTTCGATTCGACAGACGCGCAGTGAATGAGACCCGGACTCATGATCCTCCTCCTAAAGGTCCAGCCTCCAGCACACACACACACACACACACACACACACACACACACACACACACACACACACACACACACACACACACACACACACACACACACACACACACACACACAGGAACACACACACCTCTCTCTCTCTCACACACCTCTCTCACACACACACACACACACACACACACACACACACACACACACAGGAACACACCCGCACTCTCCCTCTCCCTCTGTCTCTCTCTCTCTCTCTCTCTCTCTCTCTCTCTCTCTCTCTCTCACACCTCACACACACACACACACACACACACACACACACACACACACACACACACACACACACACACACACACACACACACACACACACACACACTAATGAAAGAATAAATTAATGAAAAACTAAAAATACAAATGAAGACACCAGACAGAAATAATTCTATAGAAAAACTGAGGAGAGAATATTTAATAACAACATTTAGAATCTATATCTATCAAACTCACACACACACACACACACACACACACACACACACACACACACACACACACACACACACACACACACACACACACACACACACACACACACACACACCCCACACACACATACACACACACAGGAAACACACACTCTCTCTCTCTCTCTCTCTCTCTCACACACACACACACACACCACACAGGAACATACCCGCACTCTCCCGCTGTCTTTCTCTCTCTCTCTCTCTCTCTCTCTCTCTCTCTCTCTCTCTCTCTCTCTCTCTCTCTCTCTCTCACACACACACACACACACACACACACTCTCTCTCATTCACCAGTTTAACAGCAGAACATTTATAGAGTCACAGAGGATGAGTTTATGACCTTTAAGACTGAGATGAAAAATGAGGAAAATTCTCAGTGAAAATAAAATAAAATCCAATAAGTTTCAAAAGTGTTTAGAAGGTTAAAGATAACAAAGCATGGGGCGCTCCGGTGGTGTAGTGGATAGAGCGCGTACCATATTGGCTCCGGCCTTTGTTGCAGTGGTCGCGGGTTCAAATCCGACCCGTGGACCTTTACTGCAGGTCATCCTCCTCCCCCCTCTCTCTCTCTCTCCCTCTCTCCCTCTCTCTGTCTGTCTCTCTCCCCATTTCAACTCTGTACTGTCTAATAAAGCTTGAAAATGCCCAAAAAATAAATAAATAAACAAATAAAAAGATAACAAAACACATCACACACAAACACACACATACACACACACTGAGACACACACACACACTGAGACACACCACACACACACACACACACACACACACACACAACACACACAACACACACACACACACACACACGGTTAAAGATAACAAAACACATCTGACAGGAGAGAGTTGGAGAATAAACACTGTAAAGATACTGACAGATTCAAACTGCCAGGATCAATAACTCTTCAGTAAAACGTTATTAAAACTTAGCTATGGTCATAAGACAGTCAGACAGACAGACAGACAGACAACCTCATTTTGACTGAAACGTTTTTTTTTTAAGATATTTTTTTTGGCATTTTTATGCTTTATTGATAGTGTAGAGACAGAGAGGGGAGTGACATGCAGAGTAATATTATTATTAAAACCCAAACGATGCCTCTTTGCTATGGTCACAAAATGAGACTGTTTCAGAAATATAAAAAAGTTCCTCGTAGATCTTAAAAAGAAATGCAGACCAAACACAATTCCCACACACACACACACACACACACTGAGACACACACACACACCTTAGTTAGAACAGTTGGAGTCTGTTAGCGGATGTTATGATGTCATAAGGTCACGGCCCGGAGGTTGGCGTGGCGATTACATCATAGTTCATTCTGACACACGCTGTAAATCCTGCACACACCCACACACACACACACACACACACCACACACACACACACACACTGACACACACACACACACACACACACACACACACACACACACACACACACACACACACACACTACACACAAAACCACACACAAACACACACACGAGACACACACACAACACACACACACTGAGACAAACACACACACACACACACTGAGACACACACAACACACACACACACACACACACACACACACACACACACACACACACTGTAAATCCTGCAGCTGTCAAACTAAAAGCTTTGGAGGAATAATTATCTCGTTTCTGTAGCGACTGACTCACCTGTTACCTGCTCACCCAGACTGAGAGGAGACAGGGAGTGATGTCACAACCGTGTGTGTGTGTGTGTGTGTGTGGTGTGTGTGTGTGTGTGTGTGTGTGTTGTGTGTGTGTGTGTGTGTGTGTGTGTGTGTGTGTGTGTGTGTGTGTGTGTGTGTGTGTGTGTGTGTGTGTGTGTGTGTGTGTGTGTGTGTGTTGTGTGTGTGTGTGTGTGTGTGTGTGTGTGTGTGTGTGTGTGTGTGTGTGTGTGTGTGTGTGTGTGTGTGTGTGTGTGTGGGGTGAGTGTGTGTGTTTGTGTGTGTGAGTGTAGATCATTGAGTTGAAAAGTTCAGGGAGAGACAAAGCCATGACTTTAATAACATGCTGCCAAACACTCTCACACGCACGCACACACACACACACCACACACACGCACGCACGCACGCACGCACACACACACACACACGCACACACACACACACACACACACACACAGTCACACATTGTGCTGCAGTGACAGGTGAGTTCACCTGAAGGTCAAACTCTGTTAAAGTTTCTCACCTGAACATAATAAGACTATTCAACTATTATAGTTGAATAGTCTCTTGGTAAGAGTGCACGGTGCTAGAGCTTCGACACAATTTGCTTAATAATTTGAATATTTTTACCCTGCACAAGTAACAATGTAATGGAGACCTATGGGGGGGGGGGGGGGCGAGGGGGAAGGGTTGTAGTTTTGTTATGTTTTGTCTCATCAATGTCCTCTTGTCCTGTCATGTGGTGTTTTTGGAAAATAATTAAAAGTTGATCACAAAAAAATTGTTGAATAGTAAGTAGTGCTCACAATGAGATATTAAACTGTTCTAACCCTAACCCTACTGAAGGAGATTAGAGATTAGGAAAAAGGTCTGAAAACATCCAATGAATATGGTTTAATAGTTGAGTAGCAGCACCTATTTGATAATAGTCACAATGTATGAAAGATGTGGAATATTTTAAATTGTGACTTAATAATAAATAAGTTTAAAGTATTTCATGTGCCGGGAGCTAAACTACATTCTGCTGCAATCTGTCTGAAGAAACAGTTGAAGTATGAAGACGTGGAAACTGGAAATGCATATTATTATGAGAATCCTTGTTGACAAATCACTTTTTTGTCTAAATCAGTGAATATCTCCTCATGATCTGCTACCTGTCTGTCTGTCTGTCTGTCTGTCTGAATATCTCCTCATGATCTGCTACCTGTCTGTCTGTCTGTCTGTCTGTCTGAATATCTCCTCATGATCCGCTACCTGTCTGTACTGTGTGTGTGTGTGGTGAAATATAATCCAGTGTTAATACACAGCCTGGGTCTCTCTGGTTTAACCTGGTGGGTGCTGCCTCCTGCTGGAGGAACAGAGAACTGCTGCTTTCTCACTTTACACTGAGACAGACACATTCCCCATCCTTCCCTGCTATTTAGTTTGGTAGACTGTGTGTGTCGTGGGTCGTGTGTGTGTGTGTGTGTGTGTGTGTGTGTGTGTGTGTGTGTGTGTGTGTGTGTGTGTGTGTGTGTGTGTGTGTGTGTGTGTGTGTGTGTGTGTGTGTGTGTGTGTGTGTTGTCACTCCTAATTTGTCTATAAAAGCACAAATGCCCCAAAAAAGAATCTTAAAAAAACCACAAAAAAAAATATATACCGGTAGTTCAGTAGTTCTGTAAACCACAAAATTCATTTATTAAAATAGTGTGACAGTAGCAATGCATTTAGCTTTACAGTAAACGGTATTAGTATTCTTAGGTCATAAAAAACAACAATCTATTTTCAAGAGATTATACACAAATAAAAACAAAACAAACCCATGAATACTATATTCCATTTCTAGCAAGTCTGTTAAAAAGAATCAACAATAAATTCTACACACTGCGCCTTTAAAATCAGCCAATCAGGAAGAACAGGATTCCTCTTGCATCCGGGTAAATTAGTTTTTTTTTAGAACATTTTTAAACTGAGGTTGCGTTCCAAATCGCATACTATCTACTATTTAGTTTGGTAGAAAAAAGATTTAGGATGTCCCGATTCTTGTGGCCAGATTTAGGATGGTTAGAAGTACCCAGATGTCCTACTTCATGCGGCCAAGATTGTTAGTGTTGAAAATGCATCCTATTTGGGCGATTCTGACCCACAATCCAGTGCGCACGTGAAGTGACGTCACATCGACGAAGCCTCCATATGAAAACAAACGGGGATGAGACGGATATAAAAGCAAGAGGCAAGATCAAGGTGCAATGTTATGATGAAATAAAAGAGTAAAAGTATGTCCCAATAGTATGCCTACTGCATCCTAACTAGATTTTTTTATCGTCGGATGTAGTATGGAGATAGAGTAAAAGAAAGAGTATGTGATTTGGAACGCAGGGTTTATTTTAAAGGAACAATGTGTAATAATACCTACGGGACAGTTTATATTATATATTATATGGCTGAATGTGTAGCGATCTCAATCCTAAACTAAAACATATTTTTATACATCTTTTTACATTTGAAACTTAGATTTTTTTTGTTGGTGAAATAGAGCGACCAATCGCAGAGCGGCTCCCTGATGTCGCTGCCTCACACACACACACCACACACACACAACACACACACTCACAACACAACCACACACACACTAACACAAACACAGTACAACACACTCACACACACACAACACACACCACACACTCACACACACCACACACATCACTCACACACTCACACACACCACAACACACTCACACACCACACACACACACACACTCACACACACAACACACACACACACACACACACCACACACACACACACTCCCTCATGCCGCTGCCTTTTGATCTGTTTCGTAGGAATCCTTCATGGCCATCTTCTCAGCTTTCTTCTTCTTCTTCTTAACGAGGCAGCACTTCACCGTCACCGCGACGATTACCGCCAAAACAATCAGCGCTGCCACGGCAACCAGCACGGGGAACAAGATGCCAGAAAGCAGATTGGTGTGTGCGTCCGTCTCCTGCTGTGCACGCGGGAGAGGCGGCGGCGTGCTGGAACCGTCGCTGTCCGTACACACACAGCGGTACGATCCAACGGTGTTCACACACACAGACCTGCTGGGTATAGACACAACACACAGTTATGTTACAGACGACAACAACACACTATGTTACAGACCAGAAACGACAGACAGACAGACAGACAGACAGACAGACAGACAGACAGACAGACAGACAGACAGACAGACAGACAGGACACACAGACACACACACAACACAATACACAATAAGTTGCAAAAACGCGAAAGTTCGAATAACGCAAAAAAGTCGCAAAAACTGTAAATTCACATAAACGCAAAAATAAAACGCAAAAAGTTGCAGAATCGCAATGAAGTTGAAAACGCGAAAGTTCACAATGATGAAAAAAAGTTGGAAAAACATAAATAAGTCGCAAAAACGGAAAATCTGCATTAACGCAAAAGTTCGCAATAACAAAAAGTTGCAAAAACACAATAAGTAAAATTAACGCAAAAAAGACGCAAAAATTGCAAAAAAAAGTCGCAAAACCCGAAAATTCGCATGATTGCTTAAAAGGCAAAACCGCAACACAAAAACACAAAAATTTCACTTAAATGCAACATATAAACTCAAAAATAGCACAAACACAAATAAGTCGCAAAAATAGACACAAAACAATCCGCAAAAATGCAAGGTTGCAAAATTGAATAAAATTCGCATAAACGCAACTAAGTTGCAAAAACACAAACGCCACAATAATGCAAAAAAAAGTAGCAAAATTAAATTTGCATAAAACACACACACAGGGGGGCGCCCTTAGCTCAGTTGGTAGGGCGTCCCCCCCATGGGCCTCGACCAGCAGCAGGACCCGGGTTCGATTCCAGCCCGCGGCTCGTTCTCTGCATGTCACTCCCCTCTCTGCCCCATTTCACTCTGTCCTCTGCACTATCAATAAAGCATAAAATGCCCAAAAAAAATATCTTTAAACACACACACACAGAGTGCTAACCTGCAGGGCGTATGAAGGCCTTCACACTCGTTCTGGTCCACACCACGACCACCCAAAAGAACCACCACACAGAGTGCTAACTGCAGGGCTGTGTGCGGCTTCACACTCGTCTGTCACGCAGGGCCGAGCCTTCTAGTGAAGCCGCGTCACACGGGTCACACAGCGTCGTCAGGTCAGCTGCTCGTCGCAGGGAGACGCCACACGCCGGGCGCCCAGAGCAACGCAGCAACAGCTGGGCTAGGAAGGAGGAAGTGGTTGTTTAGGAATACTTTATATTTACTGCCGGACCTTTCTTTTCTTTTTTTTTTTTTAACCTTTATTTATACAGGTAAATCCCATTGAGACCGAAAACTCTTTTTCAAGGGAGACCTGTTTTCCTTTCCCACGTTACCATTCACACACACATTCCATACACCGATAGCAGCAGGCTAACTATCACATTCACACGAGGCAAGGTGGGTGAAGTGTCTTGCCTAGGACACAACAACTATGACACAGGTGGCAGGGCGGGGATCGAACCTCCAACCCTTTGATCATCAGCCGACCACTCTACCACCTGAGACACAGTCGCCCCTTTCTGAACACTCAAGGCCACCGTACAGTAAAAACCTCAACAAGCAATACGTAAGAATACATTAAATGCAGGGTTTCCCAACCTTGGGGTTGTGACCCAATGTGGGGTCGCCTGGAATAATGCTGTGTTAGAAAATTAGTGAAAAAAAAAATGCTACTGATTTTTGAAGAACCCAAAAAATTGTATTTAAAAAGAAATGATTGACTGGCTCATGATGGGCCCCTGAACTTCGTAGGAGGGGGGGGGGGGGGGGGCGTAGTGTATGCATACTGCATCCTAACTAGATTCTGTCTATGGTCAGATGCAGTATGTAGAATAGAGAAAAGAAAGAGGAGGAGATTTGGAACACAGGGTATGAACAAACCTTCAGACCAGCACTCCACAGTGAGTCTGGTGATGTCATCGGGGTGGGGGGTCAGAGAGCGAGAGCGAGGGACAGAGGGGGGGGCACAGGGGGAGGGAGTGGGCTTTGGTTCCTCTGGTGCCCCTGGAGCCAGCTGACACATGTAACACATTAGAAACACATTAGATTATTTTGGCTATATTAATTTATATGCACCGTCTGTCCATGTATGTCCATATTACCATTCACACCACATACCATCGTGCGTCTTCTGTTGTCTGTCTGCCTGTCTGTCTGCTGTCTGTCTGTCTGTCTGTCCTCTGTCTGTCTGTCCATATTAACTCATTCACCACCATCATACCATCGGTGCCTCTGTCTTCGGCTGTTCGTCAGACTTCGGCTCAAGCTGTAGATGTTCAACGTAACACATTTTAAATTAATTATACGATCATAAGATAATACATAGGCTATGTTAATCTGCATGTGTGTGTGTGTGTGTGTGTGTGTGTGTGTGTGTGTGCGTGTGTGAGTGAGTTTGTGATGCTTGCGTCTGGTGTGTGTGTGCGTGTGTGTGCATGCGTGCGTCTGGTTGTGTGCGTAGTCGTGCGTCTGGGTGTGTGTGTGTGTGTGTGTGTGTGTGTCTCTCTCAACATATTCACACCAACATACCATCGGTTTCTCTGTCTGTGGTTCAGGCGTTGGTGTTCTATAAATATCGATGGCTGGTTCAATCTTAGTTTGTTCCTCCTCTATTGTGCCTGTCTGTAAGAAAGGCAAGTTTATTTCTATGGAACAACTCAGACACAAGGCCATTCAAAGTGCTTTACAACAGGGAAAGCATAAAATGCAACAAGATTAAAATACAATAAATATATATAAGTATAGCATATACATTAGAAAAGCGAATAAAACATATGACTCTAACCCACTGTATTTACCAAATAGAAATAAAACATAATAATAATAATAATAATAATAATAATAATAATAATAATAATAATAATAATAATAATAATAATAATAATAATAATAATAATAATAATAATAATAATAATAATAATAATAATAATAATAAACAATTAAAATTAAAATTAAATAAAACTTACAGGTCTCTCTTCTTCGTTGGTGCCTGTCTGTGTCTCTCCCTCTGTGGTGCCCGGAGGTAGTTTACATATGAATGCGTAGTTGCTCTTGCAGGTGACGGGTATGAGCCCCCACTGGGTGACAGCGCCCCCGGTGGCCAGGCCTGTCAGTGCAGCGCAGCGGACTGAAGTACACGTCTGTTTGGGCTCCTCACTCCACGGAACGGCTGGGGATAGTAAGACGGAATATTGAAT
>CM047517.1:1872650-1880150 GCA_026122265.1 Ammodytes dubius
ACACACACACACACACACACACACACACACACACACACACATCTGGGCCACTATAGTTTAGGGTAGAATGTGAATACGACAAGGTACAATTTGTGTTTAATAATATTTTCATCAAAAGTAAATTCGCCTCACGCCCCTCACACTCACACTCACACACACACGTACTCTCTCTCTCTCTCTCTCTCTCTCTCTCTCTCTCTCTCTCTCTCTCTCTCTCTCTCTCTCTCTCTCTCTCTCTCTCTCTCTCTCTCTCTCTCTCTCTCTCTCTCTCTCTTCTAATTTAAATGAGATGAATCCAGTTTAAGATTATTTTTGGTTCTATAAAAAGTTTTGCCTTGTAGAACAATTTTAGTTTTTTTTAAGAATTTTTTTTTGGCATTTTTATGCTTTATTGAATGGGGCAGAGAGGGGAGTGACATGCAGAGAACGACCGCCGGCTGGAATCCAACCCGGGTCCGCTGCTGGCCGAGGCCCATGGGGGGGGGACGCCCTACCAACTGAGCTAAGGGTGCCCTCGGAACTAGGGCTGTGTCTGAAATCGCGCACTTCTGTACTTACACTTACTTTTTTGAGTGCTCTTCACAAAAAAACGCAGAGTGCGCCAAAACGCAGTGCACTGTAAGTTCCTCGGTCGTGCACTCAAAACGGTCTAAAAGTTGAGTGCAGACCGATGGACACTTTCCACACTCAACGGCCGCCATCTTGCCTACGTAGCGGAGAGGACGGGACATTAAAATCAAAATAGAGGAGCTTGAAGCAACTGTGGAGTCGGACGCGCTCTACAAAAGTTAAATTACACATTTGTTTTGTTTTTCCGCGACTTATGTGTCTGTTTTGGCTATCGGTAACGCAAGCAGAAAAAAATACCACCGAAGAAGAACCGTCAAAATGCAAAGTCATTTCCGGTAGGTGCGCGACGGCAGTTTGGACAGTGCACTGTAGAAATGAGAGCACTGCGTCTATAAGTAGCCTAAGTGTACTGTTGGGATAATAAAGTGCACTCAATGTAAGTGCACTTACGTAAGTGCGCGATTTCAGACACAGCCTAGGTTTTGAGGAGCAATCTTTTAAATACTTTATTTTTTGATTATTTTTTGCTTCAAAGAACACATACACACACACACACACACACACACACACACACACACACACACTGAGACACACACACACACACACACATGACATGAGCCAGACGTCAAAGGAAGAAATGAATCAATCTTTATCATTTCAGTTTCAAAATGAGTTTGAAATATGTCCGAAGGGAATGAACCTGCTACTGAACACACACACAAACACACACACACACACGCACACACACACACACACACACACACGACACACACACACACACACACACACAACACACACAACATCACACACACACACACACACACACACACACACACAACAACACACACACACACACACATACGCACACACACTGACACGCACACACACACACACACACACACACACACACTGGGGAGGTTCATTGTTGTCACGGCGACCCAGATGCTTCCTGTTTCCCGAAGGAAGTTTGTGAAGAATGACAGGAAGTGGAAGGTCGTGGGCGGAGCTATGACTAATCAGACTGATAACCTGTTGTGTGTGTGTGTGTGTGTGTGTGTTTGTGTGGGGTCTGTGTGTGTGTCTGTGTGGTGGTGTGTGTGTGATGTGTGAGGTTGTGGTGTGTGTGTGTGTGTGTGAGTGTGTAGCGAGAGAGAGAGAGAGAGAGAGAGGGAGAGAGGAGAGGAGAGGAGAGGAGAATTTAATCTTCATTATAAAAACAATCATCATTGATTGGATGAAATATTCATCTCATTCTAGACAGTTAGTAAATAGGCACATTGAAATTCATCTTTCCTCATCTCCCTCTCAAGTTCCCACACTCCAGAGGGGGTCAGAGCACAGGGTCAGCCATAGTACAGCGCCCCTGGAACACTTTGCGGCCGCACCCCCCCGCACCCCTACTTCCAACGTCCCTGGCTATTTATTTCAGGTAACCTATTTTTGCAGTCAAAAGATTTACAAGATTTTTAAGAAAGTTTAAAATATATTTATTAAAAAAAAATAAAAGCTCTTGTGTCCCAGCCTGGTCCCAGCGCCCCCCTAGGTTGTACGAACGCCCCCCAGGGGGCGGTACCGCCCCCGTTGAGAAACCCTGTTCTAGATGATGTCGATTACACACTGCACCTTTAATGCCTTTTTAAACGTAATAAGATACAAACTTGCTGATAATATCTGTGTAGGATTTTATTTTGTAGCCTACGTCAAACTATTGTAGAACTTTACCGGTGAATCTGACCCACAGACGGCGGAGGGCAGTGTTGCGTTGCGCTTGTTTACTTGCTGCTACAAAATAAAAAGAAGAAGAAGAAGAATTACTGTTTCCGGGTCGCTGTTTATTGGTGACGCTGCTCTACTCTGAGACAGTTTCATCAAAACCCAAAAGGCACGAGCGTCGGTAAGTCACCTTTACCGTGTGTTACCTGCTGTGTGTGTATCTACCTGTTTAGAAATAGCGTTTTGTTCAGTATATTGAGCTAACTCTGAGCTAGCCTCCTGTCTGTGGCATTGAGGCTACATGCGGAGCTAAACGTTAGCACGGCGGAGAATAACGTTGTAAACAGCTGATGTTGTTGAGACCATAACAACGTGATCAATTATGTTAGCTGCGATTATATTATCAGTGATTTAGCTTCACAATCAATGGTTACTGATGAGGTAAGTCTGTATGATTGGGCCCGGGGAAATGTCAACAAAATCTACAAATGTTTGAGAAAAAACGTTGACAGTTTTCTGAGATTGAGTAGGCTAGGTACAAAGCACAGTATACATCTAGGTCACTAGGACATTTGTATCTTGTTTATTCTGTGATTTAGCTCCACATATCAATGGTTATGATGAGTACCGGTAAGTCTTTATGATTGGGCCCCGGGGAAATGTCAACAGAAAACTACAAACGTGTGAGAAAAAACGTTGAAAGTTTTCTGAGATTTAAGTCGTAGTAGCCTATTTATTTATTTTTTTTATTCCCTGAGTAGGTACAAAGCACAGTATACATCTAGGTTACTAGGACATTGTGTAGTTTGTTTATTCTGTGTGTAATGCTGTGTGACCGTAGCTGTGCCGTCAGTTTGTGTTTGTGTGAGTGTGAAGAAGACCAGATGTTGTTTTCATCGCGTCTCAATCAAACCTCTCAGTGTTTTGTTTGTGGCTCGTTTTAGTTTCACCTGAAGTATCGGGTGCTATGGTAACAAGCAGCTAACACTCAGGCGCTAAACATGTTGTGATTTTGATTATGGCTAACACTTGTTGAATTCTGTCTCTCTCACTCTCTCTATGTCTCTCTCTCTCTGTGTGTCCCTCTCTGTCTCTGTCTCCCGCCCTCTCCCTCTCTCTGTCTGTCCCTCTCTTTCTCTCTCTCTCTCCCTCTCCTTCTCTCTCTCTTTCTCTCTCTGTCTCCCTCTCTCTTTCTCTCATTCTCCCTCTCTCTCTCCCCCTCTCCTCCTCTCTCCCTCTCCTCTCTCTTTACAGAAAGTGCCTGTCTGTCTGCTCCGTGGCCTTCCTGATATTTAGCTGTCTCTCTGCGTGCACTAGGGGGGTTCCCCTCCACACACACTCAGATCCCTGGACTAGCAAAGGTAAACAAGTGTTTTATATATATACAAGCATTCTCCAGAATCACTCACTCTATCTTTTAAAATTGAGCAAATGAAAAGTGAATGTTATCTGTAACTGTGAACGAAAACAGCAAGACAGACATAAATGGAGTCTTAAAGGTGCATGTGTATATGACATCATCAAGAAAGTTCTACAAAGTTCTTGAATGCAGCGCTCCCTGGTAACCCCACCTTAGAATAATAACAGAAGTACATGGCCTTCAAGGACAAGAACAATTCTAATTTTAACAATGCACTGATGACATTCCAACTATGACACTTTTAGATGCGCACTAGGCCTTGGTCCAAAGTATGCAGAAATATGGACATACATGAGACCCTTTCTAAGGAAAAAATATAATTAAAAAAAAGAAATTCAGCTATTATGCACAAAATTAAATGTACTTATGGATATTATAATTACTTTCGACAAAATTGCTAGGAATAAACCCAAATTTACACACTGCAGGTTTAAATATAATGTTTTTATTTGGCCATATATGCTTTTTTGTGTATGATTGTCCCTTTAACGTCTGTTGTTTCAGCCAAACCGCCATCATGGTGTTAGCCGACCTGGGGAGGAAGATCACCTCTGCTCTGAGGTCGCTGAGCAACGCCACCATCATCAATGAAGAGGTGAGACAGACAGACAGACACACATAAGACACATACACACATACTACACACATATTACTAGGGCTGGCCCGAATGCCATTTTTCAGGCTTCGAATATTCGTTGGTTTTTCCGAGCGAATATTTGAATATTCGTTCCAGAAAAACACACCATCAAAAACAACATTAAAAAAAAAAAAAAAAAAAAAAAAAAATTAAACGTTAATAATCCCTATATACTCCCTGGAACCGATTTTGACAGTATCTGCATATTTTATTTATTTATTTATTTGCACACACTCAACACACTCAACAAATACATTAACACATGTAAAGATTAAAAGAGTATGTGCTGGAGAGGTCAGAAACCCGAATGGGCTTATCAAGTGGCCTCTCCAGGTTACATATAAAAAAAAAAAAAACTTTGCTCTGTAAACGTTGTGTGTGTGCCTGTGTGTGTGTGTGTAGGTCCTGAATGCTATGCTGAAGGAGGTGTGTGGCGCTCTGCTTGAAGCTGACGTCAACATCAGAATGGTCAAACAGCTGAGAGACAACGTCAAGTGAGTTACTACCACAGTATTAAGCCTGCTCTGTGGATGGATGGCTGGGTGTGTGTGTGTGCATGTGTCTGTCTGTTTGTGTGCATGTGTTTGTGGATGGATGTGTCTGTCTGTGTGCATGCGAGTGTGTGTGTGTGTGTGTGTGTGTGTGTGTCTGTCTGCCTGTCTTTCTCTCTCTGCCTGTCTGTCTGTCCGGCCGTCCGTCCGTCCCCCTCCCTGCCTGTCTCTCTCTCTCCCTGTCTCTCCCTCCCTGCCTGCCTGACTGTCTGATGTGTTTTGTCCCTCCCTCCCTGCCTGTCTCTCTCTCCCCTCCCTGACTGTCTCTCTCTCTGCCTGTCTCTCCCTCCAGAGGAGCCATAGATCTAGAGGAGATGGCATCAGGTCTGAACAAGAGGAGAATGATCCAGCACACAGTCTTCAAGGAGCTCGTCAAGGTCTGTTTACCTTCAGTTATCTCATATTTACACCGTAGAAAAGTCCAAATAAACCAGACAGGAACGACATATGAACAACTCCTTCTATAATAACCTTCAGAATAGTGCTGAGAATGATTATGGAAAGTTTAGTTGATGTAAGTGCTTTAGAAAGTTGAGATTTTTTGGTATTTTCAGCATGTTTTTAAGAAGAAAATGTCTCATAAATCAGACAGTGAACAACATATGAACAAATCCTTCTGTAAATAACCTTCAGCATAGTGCTGAGAATGATTATGGAAAGTTTAGTTGATGTAAGTGCTTTAGAAAGTTGAGATTTTTGGGTATTTTCAGCATGTTTTTAAGAAGAAAATGTCTCATAAATCAGACAGTGAACAATATATGAACAAATCCTTCTGTAATAACCTTCAGAATAGTGCTGAGAATGATTATGGAAAGTTTAGTTGATGTAAGTGCTTTAGAAGTTGAGATTTCTGGTTCAGAGTATTGTAGAAAAAAAAAGATGGTTGTATAGGAGAAATATACAGATGCAAACAGACAAGGTTTAGTCAAATAAACACCTAAATGTACTTTTTGGACCTTTGATTTATACTAGTATGAAAGAAGACATGTTATGGAAGATAAGTAGACAAAAATCTCATTGACAAGTGCTTGAAAAAAAAAAAATATATGGTTTGATTCTTAAACTAAAGTGTGTGTGTCTCTCTCTCTCTCTTTCTGTATGTGTGTGTGTCTCTCTCTCTCTCTGTGATTGCATTTGTGTGTGTGTCTCTGTTTTGTGTGTGTCTCTCTCTCTCCGTGTGTGTGTGTGTGTCTCTCTTCCGTGTGTGTGTTTTTGTGTGTGTGTGTGTGTCTCTCTCTCTCTCTCCGTGTTGTGTGTGGGTGTGTGTGTGTTCTCTCTCTCTCTCTCCGTGTGTGTGTGTGTGTGTGTGTGTGTGTGTGGGTGTGTGTGTCTCTCTCTCTCTCTCTCCGTGTGTGTGTGTGTGTGTGTGTGTGTGTGTTGGTGTCTCTCTCCCCCGGTGTTGTGTGTGTGTGTGGTCAGCTGTGGACCCTGGAGTTAAAGCCTGGACTCCCACTAAAGGAAAGAACAACGTCATCATGTTTGTTGGTCTGCAAGGCAGCGGGAAAACCACCACCTGTTCTAAGGTAGGACAGATATAAAGAGACAGACACACAACATAAAGAGGCACACACACTGACACAGACAGACAGACATGAAGAGACAGACAGACAGACAGACTCACTCACTGACAGAGACACACACACACACAAACGTTCGCACGCTCAAACAAACATACACGCACACAAGCTCACGCACGCTCAAACAAACACACGCACACACACACACTTTTAATCCAGTCAAGTTTCAGTCGACTAAAATTTCAGTCTTATTTTAGTCAGAATTATCCATGACTATTTTTCATCTAATGTTAGTCACGAAAACTGATGACATTTTGTTCTAGTTTAAGTGATACAATTTGTGAAGTCATATTAACCTGTGCTGTGTTTGTTCCAGTTGGCGTATTACTACCAGAGGAAAGGATGGAAGACCTGTTTGATCTGTGCTGACACATTCAGAGCAGGTACTGTCTGTCTGTCTGTATGCTGTCTCTGTCTGTCTGTCTGTATGCTGTCTCTGTCTGTCTGTCTGTCTGTCTGTCTGTCTGTCTGTCTGTCTGTCTGTCTGTCTGTCTGTCTGTCTGTCTGTCTGTCTGTCTGTCTGTCTGTCTGCTGTCTCTGTCTGTCTGTCTGTCTGTCTGTCTGTCTGTCTCACATGTCTTCATACTAAATATATAAAATAAATAATAATAATTGCACATTTAAATTTTACTTTTCTCTCTACGTTTTACTTTCTATTATATTTTATATATAGTACTATTTTATATTGTACAAAAAATTCCTTGCACTACTTTAATATTTAGAATGTATCTAATGTAAATATTGTTTATGTTTATCTCGTTATACTTATTCTACTATATATTTTTTTGAGTTCTGATGTATCTCTCTCTCTCTCTCTCTCTCTCTCTCTCTCTCTCTCTCTCTCTTCAGGTGCGTTCGATCAGCTGAAACAAAATGCCACTAAAGCCAGAATCCCTTTCTACGGCAGGTGAGTTAATACCCTAAAGGCTGTTACATCCTCCGCGAGAAGAAAGAACAAAGTTCTCGGTGACAGAGCTGAGAGAAGTTCTTTCTGGTCTGACTTTACATACTTCACTAGAACTCAACTGCCGA
>CM047517.1:1885150-1940150 GCA_026122265.1 Ammodytes dubius
TCAGATGGCCAAACTCAACCAGCAGATGGCCAAGATGATGGACCCTCGAGTGCTACATCACATGGGTAAGACCTGCTCTATCTACCCCCTCCAGACCTGCTCTAAATACCCTAACCCTAATACCCCATAGTGTTCAGTAAAGGGGCGTTCCCATCTATTCTGATAACTTAGCCCGAAAACCAGAACGAAGGCGCGACGCAAATAAACTGCACCAAAAAGTGAATAATTTTGAATGTGAATTTTGACTTGTCTGACTAATCGGAAGCGACGTCCTAGAAAAATCAAACTCAGTTCGAAAAAATAAATGTGGAAGCTTGTATTGACTCTGCATAAGTTCGGTAATTAATAATAACGCGCAAATTAATTGCACGAATAAAACGCGCCCAGAGAAACATTCATTACATTTTTCTGTGAAGCACCTTGAGATTAAGTAGTGCACATTTAATAAAATTGTCTGTCTGCCTGTGTGTCTGTCTGTCTGTCCTTCTGTGTGTCTGTGTGTCTGTCTGTCTTTCTGTCTGCCTGTCTGTCTGTGTATTAAAGGTGGCATGGCGGGTCTGCAGTCGATGATGCGTCAGTTCCAACAAGGCGCGGCCGGCAACATGAAAGGAATGATGGGCTTCAACAACATGTAACGAACCAATCAGCGGCCTTTAAACTTCATAAGCCCCGCCTACTGCCAGGAAATGGGAGGGGCTAAGAGAGAGAGAGAGAGAGAGGGAGAGAGTGTGTGTGTGTTTGTGTGTGTGTGTGTGTGTGTGTGTGTGTGTGTGTGTTAGAGAGAGGAGTGAGAGAGGGAGAGGGAGGGAGGGAAAGGGAGAGAGAGAGACACACACACACACACATACAGACATACAAAGAGGGGGGAGAGGGAGTGAGTGAGTGAGGGAGAGAGACTGTGTGTGTGTGTGTGTGTTTAAAAGAGAGAAGGAGAGAGAGAGAGACACACACACACACACACACACACACATACAGAGAGAACAGGGGGGAGGGAGGGAGAGAGATAGAGGGAGGGGGAGAGAGAGAGAGAAAATAAAAGCAGAAAGTTTGAATTTAACATTGTGTCCTCAACTGCTTTTAGAAAAACACCAGGAGATGAAAATATTTAAAGGCGCATTCTCCAGAATCACTGACTCCACCTGTTTAAAGTCTCTACGAGGAACTTTTAAATATATTTAAACAGTCTCATTTTCCCTCCGATGATCATAAATTACATGTAACAGCAAAACGAGACCATCAGTGCAAAGAATGCTATTTTGATATAGTTTTTCTTAATGCCTTTGTCATGGGTGTATACGCTCACCCAGGAACAACAGCTGGCGTGGTTAAAAAAAACACTACCGCTTTTGTCCAAAGGGGGGCAGGTAGAATTAACACAAACAGAAAGTTCCTCGGAGCACCTTTAAAGGAGAAAAGTGACGTAATGTTCCTTTAAACTATGATGGAGCGCTGTGTGTGTTAAGATGCGTTAATTTAATTCTGTAAAAGATGTTTTGTGTATAATATGATGTAAGCCGAGCGAGGCGCCTGATTGGATGATCAGACGATGATGTCACGGTTGGGGTGGGGTCAGTTAGTGACTCAGTATTTTTGTCTGATCATAATAAACATTTATATTCCACCATTTTAAAACCTGAAGTGTGTTTATTCCCCTATGACGTTCAAGTTTCTCTACATTAGAAATGACAGGATTCGGGGGCGCCCTCAGCTCAGTTGGTAGGGCGTCCCCCCCATGGGCCTCGGCCAGCAGCGTACCCGGGTTTGACCCCATTTCAACTCTGTCTCTACACTATCAATAAAGCATAAAAATGCCAAAAAAAATATCTTAAAAAAAAAAAAAAAATGGCAGGCTTCAATTGTAACCCTTACCATGCGTTCCTATACCCATACTTTACTTTCTACTTTTTAGTTTGGTAGAAAAAAGATTTAGGATGTCCATAGAGACCATAGACCATAGACCATAGACCATAGACCATAGAGACCATAGACCATAGACCATAGACCATAGAGACCATAGACCATAGACCATAGAGACCATAGACCATAGAGACCATAGACCATAGACCATAGACCATAGACCATAGAGACCATAGACCATAGACCATAGACCATAGAGACCATAGACCATAGAGACCATAGAGACCATAGACCATAGACCATAGAGACCATAGACCATAGACCATAGACCATAGACCATAGACCATAGAGACCATAGACCATAGAGACCATAGAGACCATAGAGACCATAGACCATAGACCATAGACCATAGACCATAGACCATAGAGACCATAGACCATAGACCATAGACCATAGAGACCATAGACCATAGAGACCATAGACCATAGACCATAGACCATAGACCATAGACCATAGACCATAGACCATAGACCATAGACCATAGACCATAGACCATAGACCATAGACATAGACCATAGACCATAGACCATAGACCATAGACCATAGACCATAGACCATAGACCATAGAACCATAGACCATAGACCATAGAGACCATAGACCATAGACCATAGACCATAGACCATAGACCATAGAGACCATAGACCATAGACCATAGACCATAGAGACCATAGACCATAGACCATAGACCATAGACCATAGACCATAGACCATAGACCATAGACCATAGACCATGGGACCATAGACATAGACCATAGAACCATAGACCATAGACCATAGACCATAGACCATAGAGACCATAGACCATAGACCATAGACCATAGACCATAGACCATAGACCATAGACCATAGACCATAGACCATAGACCATAGACCATAGACCATAGACCATAGACCATAGACCATAGACCATAGACATGAGACCATAGACTGACCATAGACCATAGACCATAGACCATAGACCATAGACCATAGACCATAGACCATAGACCATAGGACCATAGACCATAGACCATAGACCATAGACGCATAGACATAGACCATAGACCATAGAGACCATAGACATAGAACCATAGACCATAGACCATAGAGACCATGAGACCATAGACCATAGACATAGACCATAGACCATAGACCATAGACCATAGACCATAGCAAGACCATAGAGACCATAGACCATAGAAGCCATAGACCATAGAGACCATAGACCATAGACATGACCATAGACCATAGAGACCATAGACCAATAGACCATAGACCATAGACCATAGACATAGCCATAGACCATAGACCATAGACCATAGACCATAGACCATAGACCATAGACCATAGACCATAGACCATAGAGACCATAGACCATAGACCATAGACCATAGACCATAGACCATAGACCATAGCAGACCATAGAGACCATAGCATAGACCATAGACCATAGAGACCATAGACCATAGACCATAGACCATAGAGACCATAGAAGAACCATAGACCATAGACCATAGGACCATAGACCATAGACCATAGACCATAGACCATAGACCATAAGACCATAGACCATAGACCATAGGACCATAGACCATAGAAAGACCATAGACCATAGAGACCATAGAGACCATAGAGACCATGAGACCATAGACCATAGACCATAGACCATAGACCATAGACAGACCATAGCATAGAACCATAGACCAGACCATAGACCATAGACCATAGAGACCATAGACCATAGACAACCATAGACCATAGACCATAGACCATAGAGACCATAGGACCATAGACCATAGACCATAGAGACCATAGACCATAGAGACCATAGACCATAGACCATAGACCATAGACCAAGAGACCATAGACCATAGAGACCATAGACCATAGACCATAGACCATAGACCATAGACCATAGAACCATAGACCATAGACCATAGAGACCATAGACCATTAGACCATAGACCATAGACCAAGAGACCATAGACCATAGACATAGACCATAGACCATAGAGACCATAGAGCCAAGACCAATAGACCATAGACCATAGACCATAGACCATAGATAGACCATAGACCATAGACCATAGAGACCATAGACCATAGAGACCATAGACCATAGACCATAGAGACGACCATAGACCTCATAGACCATAGACCATAGACCATAGAGACCATAGACCATAGACCATAGACTAGACCTAAGACCATAGACCATAGACTAGACCATAGAGACCATAGACCATAGACCATAGACCATAGACCATAGACCATAGACCATAGACCATAGACCATAGACCATAGACTCATAGACCATAGACATAGACCATAGAGACCATAGACCATAGACCATAGACCATAAGACCATAGACCATAGACCATAAGACCATAGACCATAGACCATAGAGACCATAGACCATAGACCATAGACCATAGACCATAGACCATAGACCATAGACCATAGACCATAGACCATAGACCATAGACCATAGAGACCATAGACCATAGACAGACCAATAGACCATAGCAGACCATAGAGACCATAGAGACCATAGACCATAGACCATAGACCATAAGACCATAGACCATAGACCATAGAGACACCATAGACCATAGACCATGAGACCATAGACCTAGACCATATGACTAGACCATAGACCATAGACCATAGACCATAGACCATAGACCATAGAGACCATAGACCATAGACCATAGACCATAGAGACCATAGACCAAGACCATAGACCATAGACCATAGACCATATAGACCATAGACCATAGACCATAGACCATAGACCATAGACCATAGACCATAGAACCATAGACCATAGACCATAGACCATAATAGACCATAGACCATAGACACATAGACCATAGATAGACCATAGACCATAGACCATAGACCATAGAGACCATAGACCATAGACCATAGACCATAGACCATAGACCATAGACCATAGACCATAGACATAGACCATAGACCATAGACTGACCATAGACCATAGACATAGCATAGACCATAGACCATAGACATAGACCATAGACATAGACCATAGACCATAGACCATAGACCAAGACCATAGACCATAGGACTCCATAGACCATAGACCATAGACCATAGACCATAGACCATAGACATAGACCATAGACCATAGACCATAGAACCATAGACCATAGACCAGCCATAGACCATAAGACCATAGACCAAGACCATAGACCATAGACCATAAGACTCACTCTCACTCACTCACTCACTCTACTCACTCACTCACTCATCTCACATCACTCTCACTCACTCACTACCACTCATCACTCACCACTCACCACTCACTCTCTCTCTCACTCACTCACTCACTCACTCCCTTCCACTCACTCATCACTCATCTCTCACTCACTCTCACTCACTCACTCTCTCTCTCTCACCATTATGTCTATGGTCTCTGCAGGTCTCCGTTTACGAGCATTTCCGTTTTTTTATTTTTTTTTATTAGAAATTTTATTTACAAAAACAAACGATCTGTTCAATCACAAGAGGAAGATAAAAGTTAAGAAGATGGAGCAACACGTTGCTGTTTTGTTATTTTTTATTTTATTTTATGCAATCTCTGAAAAAAACGCAATGAATCTTGGGATATGTTGGGCCACGAAGGATACATCTGATGCAGCCTTCAAAACCGTGAAACGAAGGCTGCATTTCACGGCCGCATGAGGAGCCTTGCAAGGAGCCTTTCAAATGGGACAGCCTTTGCGCGCCGCTATGACGCAATCGGTCTTCAAATGCAGCCTACGTAGGTTGCAACCCCTGAATGAAGACTCAGCCACTCTCTCTCTCACACACTCACTCACTCACTCTCTCTCTCACACACACACACTCACAACACACACACACACACACACACACACACACACACACACACACACACACACACACACACACACACACACACACACACACACACACACACACACACACACACACACACACACACACACACACACTAATAGTGCAAAAAGGTACAAAATAAAACGATAAAATAGAATGGAAAGTAAAAAGTAGAAGATACATTTAAATGTTAATGTGATGAACAATATTAACAATATGTGCAATATGCAGTCCACTGGATGTGCATTTTAAGGCATTTTGAAGCAGGCTGAGTATTGAATAGATTAAGAGTTATTGGTTCAGAGTTCACAGTCCAGAGTTATTGAGGGCAATAGGAGGGGGGTGTGTGTGTGTGTGTGTTTTACTGCATGTGCACAGGGCCGCCCGTAGGGGGTAGAAAGTGGGAAGGCTTTCTAGGGCCCAGCCACTTGCGGGGCCCATGGTCTTTGGAAGCCAAGAACCTACCTAAGCTAAACCTTTATTTTTAGATTTTCAGATATGTATGTCCATATCTATTCCGCGGCTCCGCTTACGGCCATTTAAAAAGCTGCAGAAAAGCTGAAATGTTCAAAATGTTTCAGATTGAGCACATCGGAGTGTAACTGTTTCAAACATAATCCATCCTATAAACCCTTTGAGTGCCAAATGGTGACAAGATTGGGTTTTGATATTAAACAGTTTTGGCTGGATTATATTTCCTGAGTCGTTCTTGCTCACGGAAAACACATGTAGGCCTACCTGCTACTTGTGTCTGGGTGTCGTTGTGAAAAGTATTTGGACCCATTTGTGTGGGCAGGCCTGCATGTGCATGTGTTTTACTGCATGTGCATGTGTTTTACTTGTGTGTGTGTGTGTGTGTTTGTCTGTTTTACTTCATGTGTGTGTGTGTGTGTGTGTGTGTGTGTGTGTGTGTGTGTGTGTGTGTGTGTGTGTGTGCATGTGATTTACTGCATGTCTGTGTCCATGATGTGTTGACTGGGAAACCCCTGGGATCCTCTCAGCTGTCCTCACCATTCCAGTGATAATTCCTAAACAACCGTGATGCACATTCACACACTTCAGTTACATTCACTGTTCAAATGAAACACTCAAATGATTAGTTATCTCGGCAAAATATCATCATCATCATCAACCTTTATTTAAACAGGCAAACATTGCTAAGAAACAATGTCTTATTTAAGCAATGGCCTGGTAGGAGGTGAATGACCTCCTGGGGGGAAAGGGGAGAGGGAGAGAACAAGACAACACTGTACTATATAGCCAGTAAAATATAGTTGGTTGGCTCGGTTGTAAGCAGCTTCCTCATTTTGAATTGTAGCCTCACAACTCAAAATTGTGTACATAGTTGACTTGAACTTTTGGAGGCATGTTTGTGTATGTTTAGGCTGTGTGTGTGTGTGCGCGCGCGTGACTGCATTTGTGTGTGTGTGTGCGTGCGTGCGCGTGTGCATCGTGGTTTGCACATGTTTGCATCGCCTTGCTTGCTGCATCCTGCTGGATTTACGGCAGTAGAAGAAGAAAAAGAAGGAGGAGCCGGAAGTAGAAGTAGCGTCTCCCACGCGCTCAGTCAGTCAGTTGAACATGGCGGACACAGAGGGTGAGTGAGCGAGTCGCAGCGCTGCAACAATTTTACTTTTAAACATTGTTTTAATCGCTTAATTTAGATATTTTCATTAACTTTCTCTGCGTAGCCTTATAACTGTGTATCCTGTCTTTAAGCACATGCACATAGCGAATCCTACACATGCGCAGTTAGCCACATCCATTGAAATACGTATTTAGAGTTATGTGCACTATTTTCAATGGTTAAGTGACACATTCTGGATATTTTAACAAGTTTAAAGGCTTATAGATCTAATCCTGCAGTCTGGTGTCGCTGTGTGTAACAGGACGGTGTATTATGGGATGTTTTAGTGTCCAGTGGCCAGGCCTGTTAGCATCGATAGCCACGTGTTGCTAACTTCCCACGTGGTGCCGCAGAGACACGTGTCCAGCTAACTTTAGGGTTTATTTCAGAAGTATGGATCGGCTCATAATCGGTTTAATGCTTTAAAACGGCAGGATAATAAGGTGAGATATTTAGCCTGTAGATATCATGACACTGCCAGTTGATTACTCGCATTAAAACTATTAGTACATGTTTTTTCCTAACCGGTTTAAGAACATGTGCACATTTAAGAATCGTTTTAATATTTTTGCAATGCAGGTTAAATTGGGTAAATGTTTAGCCTGTAGATATCATTACACTGCCAGTTGATTACTGACATTAAAACTATTAGTAGAAAGTAGACGAGTATATTTGTTCCTAACCGGTTTGAGAACATGTGCACATTTACTTGGCAACATTTAACTTAATTACATGTTGAATAGCATCTCTCAAATCTAGAAGTTGGCTAAAACCTTTACTTTTTTGCAGCATATACGTGTTTTAACAGATTTTCGATTAATTTAGTGAAAACGTTACCAATTCCTTCTGTAATAACCTCCAGAATAGTGCTGAGAATAATTATGGAAAGTTTAGTTGATGTAAGTGCTTTAGAAGTTGAGATCTTTACCCTCCATTTCTTGGCATTCATGGGTTTGTTTAGTACTCATGAATGAAATGTACGGAGGAACAATAAATACAGCGCTATGTCTTCGGTACCGGTGTGTATTATCGTCTGCCGGTTCTATCCTCAATCGCTGTTACATTCACGCCCTCTATTTTATGTTTACACGGTTTGTCATCGGCCGATTTTCTTGAACTAACTTAAAAAAAATAAAAAATAAATGAGATTTTTTGGTACGAGTATTGAAGAAAAAAAATGTTGAGATAATATCCGTTAAAAATGGTTGTATAGGAGAAATATACAGACGCAAACAGACAAGGTTTAGTCAAATAAACACATGAATGTACATGTTGGACCTTTGATTTATACTAGTATGAAAGAAGACATGTTATGGAAGATACATAGACACATCTCATTGACCAGTGCTTGAATTTGTTTTTTCTGCGTTGTTCACATTATAACGTTGAAATGTTTTTGTTTCAGTATCATTATCAGCGAAAAAGAAGAAAAAGGTCAAGAAGATCAGCGATGACGATGTTGGAGTAAGTCTCAATAAGCACTTTGATTGTTACACTTGTTGTTTTTAGCTGTTCAGTGTTTTGTTGCTTATCAGGCCGTTATTCTGAAGGGAACTTGCTCTTTTGACTGGCGTGTAGGAGTAAACGTGAAGTTAAAAATATAACTAATGTAAAGGTGTTGATCTCTGGGTGAAACTAAACTAAAATAATGTATTTGTGTCTTCACCAGGAGATCCAGCAGAGTGGAGACTTCTTCATCCAGCCAGAGACCAAGGTCCCCACTCTGGACACATCGGAGTGGCCCCTGCTGCTCAAGGTAACACACACACACACACACACACACACACACACACACTGTAATATACTGGGTTAATACACACTTTATACATTTCTTTCTTTTGAAAACCAAAATATAACAGCTTCTCATAAATGTAGTCGGCTACAAGTATTGGCACAACAGCAATGCTTATCTCAGACTTGACTGCAGACTTGTGTAGAGCTTCAACTATGCCATGTTGGCGTTCCTGATTAGCCATGAAAAAACACATTTTAAACGCATGTTAGTTACAGTAACACACAAACAGCCTACTGTAGTACCGACCAACACTAAAGCCCACACAAATAAATTGTGTGGCATTATATTTTAGAATTGATTTCTAACCCGAGAGCGTTAACACACACATGCACACCTACAGTAAGACGCACAAACGCTTACTGCATTACCACCATAGACCACTAGACTTAATATAAAGCTTAATTTAAACCTTTTCTATCTAATATCTCCCCGTGTCATCATGTGACGTGATGAACCTGTTTATCCATTCTCTGAGCGGCGTCCATCTTGTCTTTGCCGTTCTCCCGTTCTGGGGGCGTGGCCTCTTCACCATGGTAACGGTCTGTTTGGCGTTCTGCTGAACAACAACCTGAACCGTGAGAGAGACGAGACTGATGGACCGTCTCCAAGACGATTTAAACGAGCTGATCTCATGATGACATAAGGGTTAGAAAAAAAGCCCAAAAAAAATCTGACACGTTTTTGAAAAATAGTTCATTTGAGAGAGAAAATAAAAAGTAAAATAATTCGCTTTTTTTTCAACAAATCATTACAAAATGTATTTACTGTATATAGTACAACTTTAGTGGGGCCTTCAAAACGAGTTACAAGGCACAAAATTAAACTGTAAACCGAATGCTATAAGATTGAGCTATTACCTAGTATATGGCTGGACTGCAATTGGTTTTAAGTTAGTTTAACTAATATACTCTGAACATTTAAAAACATTATATTAGACATAAGAAATTATACAAATGCCAGCATTTTTTTTTAAATTAACATATAAAGAATACTTTTCAAAATAAAGCCTTGTATAGTGTCCTGTAACCTCCATAATAAAAGCCTTTCTGTCTCCGTTAGAACTTCGATAAGCTGAACATACGGACGGCTCACTACACTCCGCTGCCCAACGGATCCAACCCTCTGAAGAGGAACATCGCCGACTACATCAAGTAAGAACACACACAGTCTAGTAAATCTACAGGCCAGTTTACAGAGCCTAGGTAGTGTATTATTGACACTGGATTTCTTCCATTGCACACACAGTATGGAGATACTCACAGATTTTGAAAGTTTTTTAAAAATTTGAGCAAGCGTTCTCCAGAATCACTGTCCTCTCTTCTCAACTGCCTGTTCTTAAAATGTGTAGTCTGTGATTCTGCTTGTAGTTAAAACCCTAAACCCCTAGCCTCTGTAAACTGGTAATACACAGCCTAGGCTCTGTAAACTGGTGTTAACCCTCAGCCCAGGCTCTGTAAACCCTTCTAAAAAGCACTGGCTCAGCCTCTCTGTGGCTGGGTGAGTTGTCGATGAAGGGAACAGTGATTCTTCTCTGTGGGTGAGACGGCAGCAGATCAGTGGCTGAACTGTCTCAATCAGGGATGAGACAAACTTAAAGTCGCTACGTGGAACTTTTTAATATTTCTGACCAAATTTTTTCCTCTGATCATAAATTACATGTTTTGTCCAAAGAGGGCGCTTGAATAAACACAAACTGAGAGTTCCTCGGAGCACCTTTAAAGATGGAGTCCATTTGGCCAATAAGATTAAGATGTAGCCTGATGACTAGCCCTGTAATAAAGCCATGTATTTATTTTTATCAATATTTATTGTGTTTTCCTTTTTTTTACACCAAATATTGACACACAAGAACAAATAAAAGCCCTGTATTAATATGAATCCTTGTTATTCCCAGGTCTGGCTTCATAAACCTAGATAAACCAGCCAACCCTTCGTCCCATGAGGTGGTGGCGTGGATTCGGAGGATTCTGCGAGTGGAGAAGACGGGCCACAGCGGGACTCTGGACCCAAAGGTGACGGGATGTCTGATCGTCTGCGTGGACAGAGCCACCAGGCTGGTCAAGAGCCAGCAGAGCGCCGGTAACAGCACCGTTTACTGTTTAGAATTTTATTTCATCGGAACAAGTGTCTTTTTGAGATTGATTTTTCTTTATTTTGAACATTAATACAAACAGTTGATGACTACTCCCTGTTAAACCTGCAGTGTAGAATTTTGGGTTTTATTTCCTAGCAGATTTTGTAGAAAATAATTATAATATTCATAAGTACGTTTAATTTAGTGCATAATAGCTGAATTTCTTTAAATAATAATTATTTTTTTCCCTAAGAAAGGGTCTCATATATGTCCATATTTCTGCATATTTTGGACCAAGGCCTAGTGCCGCCATCTTGAAAGTGTCATAGTTGGAATGTCATCAGATGCATTGTTTAAAATTTAGAATTGTTCTTGTCCTTGAAGGCCACTGTAGCTTCTGTTATTATTCTAAAGGGTTGGGGTTACCCAGGGAGCGTTGCATTCTAGAACTTTGTAGAACTTTCTTGATGATGTCATATTACAGACTGCACCTTTTAAACTAAAGATAAATGTTAAGCAGCACATTAAAACGCTCTTTTCTTTTACTATGTAGACCTGTTAAATCTGCTTCAGTGTCTGTTACCTGCCTTCACACATTGTTGGGACATCAAACAGTGATTGATCTCTACTCTCTGTGTTTCAGGCAAAGAATACGTCGGCATTGTCCGACTTCACAACGCCATAGAGAGCGAACACACACTCGCCCGGGTGGGTCTCTCTCCCTCTCACTCACACACTGTCTCTCACTCACACACTGTCAAACACTCACTCGCACACAGCCGACACACACACTGTCTCACTCACTCACTGTCACACACAGCCGACACACACACATACTCTGTCTCACACACACAGACTCACACACAGCCCTTTATATTTAACGCCCTGTGACTTGTTGTTGGGAACTGGAGTGATGATACTGAGATGGTTTCGCATAATTAGCTGATATCAGTGATGTCACCACTTCTCTTGGCTGTCTGACCAATCCCTGATGAGTAGACCGTAGCTTAGCATTGCTAACGGATTAAATACACACTCTAAACGGCCCGGCATCGTTTCTGTCATTTAAGAAAACCTAAAATATCTATCATAATAAAATCTATTATAATATAATGAATGAGGTTTTTCTTCCCTTGGCCCAGCTGTCCTGTTAATCCTAACCCTACATTTGTATAGAAGTGATGTCACATCTGTAACATGTAGGGTTAGACAGTGAGACCATAAAACACTCTTTCTGCCTTTTCTCAGGCTAGGATGAACCGATTTCTAAAATGTTTGCACATTTATACTACATAGGATCTCAGAGTTCAATACACCTTCATATTCCCACCGGTGAAGTAGGGCTTTAACATTCTCTCTCTCCGTCTCCAGGGTTTCGAGCAGCTAACCGGCGCCCTGTTCCAGCGTCCTCCGCTCATCGCCGCCGTCAAGAGACAGCTGAGAGTCAGAACCATCTACGAGAGCAAGCTGATCGAGTATGATCCAGAGAGGAGGCTGGGTACGACCTATACACACTGCACACTAACATACTAACACAGAGAGCAAGCTGATAGAGTACGACCCAGAGAGACGGCTGGGTGAGAATATACATACCCTGAGATACACACACCCTGTAACAGAGATACACACACACCCAGCCAGAGAGACGGCTAGGTGAGAATATATACACAAACTGCACACCCAGCCACACACTAACATACTAGCACACCCAGCCACACACTAACATACTAGCACACCCAGCCACATACTAACACACACTGTAACACTCGGCAAACTGGTAGAGTATGACCCAGAGAGATGGCTAGGTGAGAATATACACATACACCCAGAGATACACACAGATCCAGCCACATACACTGACATACTAACAAAGAGGGTAAACTGATAGGCTAGGTAAGAATACATATGCACACACACTAACCTGGGAACTGGAGTGATGATACTGAGATGGTTTCGCAAAAATTAGCTGATATCAGTGATGTCACCACTTCTCTTGGCTGTCTGACCAATCCCCTGACTATCTAGAAAAATACTTTTTTAAACTCCTTACATTTATATAGGTAGGATATAGTGTATGTGGTTGTAACCCTGTGTGTCTGTGTATTGTGCAGGTATCTTCTGGGTGAGCTGTGAGGCGGGGACATACATCCGTACGCTGTGTGTGCACCTGGGTCTGATGCTGGGCACTGGGGCTCAGATGCAGGAGCTCAGGAGGGTCCGCTCGGAGTACTGGGAGAGCACGTACGTTTACCTTACTGTCTGCATGTCACAACTTTGTTTTTTTTAATTTATATTTTTAGCGGAACATAAACTACCTTTTTGGTGGTTTTGACTGGTTCAAAGTTGTGTTTAGTTTTTTATATATTAAGCTTTATTTTAAGTAGCTATGAGGAACTTTGAAATATTTCTGAAACAGTCTCTTTTTTCCTCTCATGGTCTTGTTTGCTGTTACATGTCATTTATGATCATCAGTGCAAAGAACGCTATTTATATATAGTTTTTCTTAATAATAGGGTTCCTCACACACACTCGCTCACTCTTTCACACTCTCACACAGTCTCCCCACACTCTCCCCTCTCACACACACACACACATCACACACTCTCTCACTCTCTCCCACACTCCCTCTCTCACACCCTCTCTCACACACTCCCTCTCTCACACTCTCACACCCCCTCTCTCTCTCACACACCCTCTCTTCACTCCCACACACACACACTTTCTCTCTCACACTCCCTCTCACACACTCCCCCCCTCTCACACACACACACACACTCACTCTTATCTCTCTCTCTCACACACACACCCTCTCTTCCAGTCCAGTTCCCTTCACTGGTTCCAAGTGTTGAGTGTTCGTCGCGCTGCTCGGTGCGCGGCGGCTAATTAAACTTTGGAACAGAATCTGCCGTGATGTCATACCAGTGACCTCATCGTGATGTCACAACGACCTCACTGCTTACATCATCACTGACTACACACTGATGTTTAGGATTTCATTTTTATATATTTTGTGTTTTGCATATAAAAACACTTGAATATGATAGTTAGGGTTCTGAATGACTGTTTTAAAGGTGCTACTAGGAACTTCTAAATATTTCTGAATCAGTCTCATTTTTCCTCTGATCATAAATGACATGTAACAGCAAACGAGACCATCAGTGCAAAGAATGCTATTTTTATATAGTTTTTCTTAATGCCTTTGTCATGGGTATACGCTCACCCAGGAACAACAGCTGGCATGGTAAAATCACTACTGCTTTAGTCCAAAGGGGGGCGCTATAATTAACACAAACCTCTCTCCCCCCCACAGGACCACATGGTGACCATGCATGATGTAATGGACACCCATGGCTTTGTGTGTGTGTGTATATATAATCTAATATGTATATCTCTTCACAGGACCACATGTGACCATGCATGATGATGGACGCCCAGTGGCAGCTGGATCACAACAAAGACGAGACGTATCTGCGCCGGGTCGTTTTCCCGCTGGAGAAACTTCTGATCTCACACAAACGCATCGTGATGAAGGACAGCGCTGTGAGTACACTGAACTGTCTACTGTGTGTGTTTGGGGCGGGGGGGGGGGCTTATTGTCTCAGAACAGTTATTCATTTTCATCCAGCCGTAGTTGAATTGAATGATACTCTATTTCAGATGTCAACAATCAAACAAAAATACGAAACAAAATTAAAAAGCACAAAAATACAACAAACACAAACAATGTTCAAATTATTTCACAAATAAGAAAAATAAAAAGCATATTACATATATTCTATTGATTTACCTGAAAAGGAAGAAGTATAAAGCTTATTCAATCCTTTAAACCCCTTTGCCACATTAAGCACCACTGTCTGTTACTGTCTGTGTGGCCATGATTTAATCTATTGTCCCAGAAGGGTTAATTAGTTTACCATTGCACAGTGAACACCCAAGGCTGGCCTGTGTCCTCCCCTTGTCTTAACTCTGTGCTAGATTAACCTGGTCTGTACCTCTGAACTAGAAGAGTCAAATCCTCACCTAATTCATCAACGGACCAGAACAATATTTACTTCGCTGACAGACGTATAGGGAAATCTTCCATTGATAAGTGAACGCTTCTTTAAAAAGAAGAGACGGTCCCATACAATGCATAAATAAACATGACTTAAACCTACAGGAGATATCTTGGTTATAAGAATTGGACAGGAATCAGGATGTAGGAAAAAAACACATGAAGTCCATCATTGTAGTTTGTTTAAAAAGCTATTGCAAATACAACCACAGTAACACCTTTCTGGCAGTGGTAATGTGTGTGTGTATTAAGACATTAGAGTGTGTCTGTGTATTAAGACATTTGTGTGTGTGTGTCATGGTGTTTGTGTGTTAATAAATGTGTGTGTGTCCCTTCAGATCAATGCTATCTGCTACGGAGCTAAGATCATGCTTCCAGGAGTTCTCCGGTACGAAGACGGAATAGAGATGAACCAAGACATCGTAGTGATAACCACCAAGGGAGAGGCCATCTGCACAGGTAACGGCTACTCTGTCTGTCTCTCTATGTCTGTCTGTTTGTCTGTCTCTCTGTCTGTCTGTTTGTCTGTCTCTGTCTGTGTGTAGTTCTGTCTGTCTGAAAAGACAGAAAAAGCAAATAGGCCATAGTGATTTGATGAATGTTTGTGTGTATATATTAATATTTTGTGTTCAGAATAAAAATAAACACACAAATAGGATTATTTGTGTGTAGTACAGTGTTAGCTGTGGTGTGTGTGGGTCTCTCTGTGCATGTGGTTGTAGTGCGTATAATTAGCTTTGTGTGTGTGTGTATACATCAGCCACATGATGACAGGAGATAGTCCTTAGCCTGCGGGCCGTGTGGACCTACTATCTATCACCCTTTCCTGATGGCTGCTGTGATGTCATAGCTTTGTGTTGCTGCTATTGGCCGACCACTAACTGTGATGTCACTCTGTTTCCTGGTTAGCCGTGGCGCTCATGACGACGGCAGTGATCTCGACGTGTGACCACGGCATCGTAGCGAAGATCAAACGAGTCATCATGGAGAGAGACACCTACCCCCGGAAGTGGGGGCTGGGACCCAAGGTAACACTCAGACTGGGTTTAACCTGTTGCTACACAGCCTAGGCTCTGTAAACTGGGGCTGGGACCCAAGGTAACACTTCCTCTATGGAGCCTGTATTTAGCCTGTTAATACACAGCCTAGGCTCTGTAAACTGGTGTTAATGAACAGCCTAGACTCTGTAAACTGGTGTTAATACACAGCCTAGGCTCTGTAAACAGGGTTAACCCTCAGCCTAGGCTCTGTAAACAGGGTTAACCCTCAGCCTAGACTCTGTAAACCTGTTAACACCATACCTGCAAACTCGTCGCTTTTCGGCGATTTTCGCCGTTTTGAATCAAAATATATGACCCACGTGAATCGTATAGATCCGAAGAGTTTTTGTTTTTGGGAGGGGGGGGGGGGTAGCGGCAGCGGCAGCTGCAGCTGCCAGAAAAGTCAGCCAGCGCTTCCCAGACTGGACTGTGTGGGCGAGTTACCGTAGTGTGAGACAAGGGAATATAGTCATCTTGGCAATAAAACATCTTTGGTAGACGTCATGAGTAGCCTATTGTCCAATCAGCGTTAAGATCGGGCACCGTAAAGTATCACATCACTACTGCTGCCGCTGTGTGTGTGTTCAGACTTTAGAATTGGCTAAAAGTCTCAATCAAAGCCTTTTTGATAATACAAAATAAAAAATTAGAGGCTTTGATTAAACACTGTCAATGCTTTAGAGGTGAATGTGACTTTGCCTACTCGGCTGAAAACAGAAAGTAACGGAGGGACGCAGCTCACTGTACAGTCCCTTTATTTAGTCGCGCTGTCAGTTTGCCGACATGGCTCTCTGTATTCTGTAGCCTATATGTCCATGATTTAGACTCGATAGGCCTATATAGAAACAGATCGCAGAAGCCGTTCCCGTAGACAACGTTAACGGGCAGGATATCCCCGACTGTGATTTCATCCATCAAACCACAGAGTTTTTTCTGAGCGGCGTCTCACTCGCTCACACTGGCGAGGTCTCCCGAGTCCCGGTGATTTTCACCGTCACAGCGATCGACTCGCTGCTTTGCCCGGGCGGAGGCTTTGTGTGAAGGTGATTTAACATCACGGTCGTAGACGAATGTTATAACTTTATGCTGCATATTTTGCACTGCACTGTTCTGACCCACACAACTGTTGACTCTTAAGTGAAGCTGACATTTTAATGAGCGCACATTGCAGAAATGAAGCGTCTGCAGTGACGCTCACAATCAGAGCCGGGCCCGAGGCATAAGCAAATTTAGGGTTGCTTAGGGCCCCCGACCGACAGGCCCCCCCACCCCCCCATTTTTTTTTTTTTTTTTTTTTAATTATTTTATGTGTTTGATATTAACATCATATTATTATATCATACACAAAAATGAATACAATGTTTTGGTCTAGATAGTTAATAGCCCAATAATTTAATCAGTTCATCTGGGAGGTAATCCAAGTTTAACTGATCACGTCACGTTCACGTCCATGCACAGTGTGTATTGAGTTTATTTAAAAACATTTAGAAATGGGGCTCGGAGGCCCATGCACTTTATAACCTATTTCAGCCTCGTCTGTGGAAAAAAAGATAGCTGGACAACAGAGTTCTTCTGCTTCGTTCCTCTCATTGCATTTAAATGTATTCATTACATTACAGAGAAATATGTCCCATAAAAGAAAAAGAGCACCAAGCCCAACCCAGAGGACCCTGCATAACATTTTATTTTAAATGAACATTTTAATGGAAAATCCAAGTGTCTTTCTTCAATAGCTTCTAATTCATCCGACCCAGTGTCTCCAAATTATTTATTCACACAAAATTTCTCAGATTTAGCCTCTTAATTTTCCTCTCAAAGTGCACCAGATTCATGCATTTCACTTTAAAAAGTTAAAAAAAAAATCTCCCGGGGGGCATACCCCCGGACCCCCCTAGGAGGGTCAGGATCTCAGCTGGCTATTATTTTCACCCAGCTGGACATTGGAGGCAATAGTGGAAAACTCTGGTTGTGTGAATGATATTTAACATTAGTCAATCATTTGGACAGCGAAAAACACCCGACCCCCCTAACCCCCAGAAGGGACGGGTGTTTGTCACCTTTTTCACCTCCTATGAGTTTGCAGGTCTGTAACACAGCCTAGGCTCTGTAAACTGGTGTTAACACACAGCCTAGGCTCTGTAAACCTGTTAATACTCAGCCCAGGCTCTGTAAACTGGTGTTAACACACAGCCCAGGCTCTGTAAACCCTTCTAAAAAGCACTGTCTCAGCCTCTCTGTGGCTGGGTGAGTTGTCGATGAAGGGAACAGTGATTCTTCTCTGTGGGTGAGACGGCAGCAGATCAGTGGCTGAACTGTCTCAATCAGGGATGAGACAACGCGTTCATACACAGCCTAGCTTCTGTAAACTGGTATGTTGATAGCCACGTGGGCCCTGTATGTTTAGAGGCTGTGTAATGACAATGGATTCATTTTCAGTACGTACAGATTGTAAGGAGATATTCACTGATTCTTAACAAGTGTTCTCCAGAATCACTCCACCTGAATGTTTCCAGACATTATATCAAACCTTTATCACTCTAAACTTTAAATGTGTCTTTTAAATCCTCCATTTTAACTGATTATCTTCTTTCTCTCTCCCAGGCGAGTCAGAAGAAGCAGATGATCCAGAAAGGTCTCCTGGATAAACACGGTAAACCCAACGGCAGCACGCCGGGGGAGTGGAAGACCGGCTACGTGGACTACAGGTAAATATATCGTCCAAATAAAACTTGACATATTTTCATGGGAAATAAAGTTAGAATACTTGTTGTGCTTTTTAGTAGAACTTCTGTCGAACATAAGCGCAGGAAACTTTTCTTTATTTTAATTGGCTGGGGAGAAAAAATACATTGGTAGAAATATTTCTGAAGTTAGACGGGGCATTTTGAAACTCAGAATCAAAGCATTTCTTACTGCAGAGCATGTCTACATGAATACAGCTTATATTTAGGTTTGTGGCATGTGTATTAAATAGTTGTATAAGCTTTAAAGTGTGTGTGTGTGTGGGTTAAATGCAGGCGGTTATCCCTCATTGCGCTGCCGTGCTCTCTGAGGGAGTTAGTCTGCTACAGAATCTCTCAGTGATGTCATAGTCTGTCGGCCAATCGCTGAGCAGCATTCTGACCTGAGCACATAAACCTGCATCAACAAATACTTAGATTTCTGATTGACAGTATGTGTATTGTACAGTTGTGTGTGTGTGTGTATATGCCTACCAGTACGTACCCACATTCTAACCCTAAACAACTGAAAACCTTTTTTAAATTGGCCTCATAAATAAACATTTTGGTTTGTTTGTTTCCAGCCCGGCCAAGCCTAAAGCAGTGAAGGAAGAAGGTGGAGGAAGCAGGGGATGCTCCAGCTAAGGTAAAAATCACTCGCAATAATTCACTGACTTTAGATTTTATTTTATTCAATTAATCATCATTAGTGAGTGTTAAGAGTGTATTGATGTTTACATTTATCATATAGGATCTTAACAGTTACAAAGTACTTGACAAGGAAAACGGAACCCTTTGCCTAGAAAAGTGCTCTCTGAATTCCCAAAACACATTAATTAGTTGAAGCTATAAGTCTGACGTGATTCCTGTTCTGATTGTTCCTTCATGGTTTAGAAATGCACTTATATAGGAATTGCTTTGGATAAAAGTATTTCAGTAAGTATACACTAAGAAACATTAGTATGTAGTGTGTGTTCCAGCCACATGATGACAGGAGATAGTCCTTAGCCTGCGGGCCGTGTGGACCTACTATCTATCACCCTTTCCTGATGGCTGCTCATGCACACTTAATTAAGATAAGAACACCTTTATTGTCATTGTAGAGTCACCTATACAAAAAATGTGGAGTGCCAACTGAAGGTGCATTACACATAAAAAAAAAGAAATAGTAAAAACAAGACTGACATAAATCCTGTCTTTTTTTTTTTTTAAGGTGCAAGTTATTATTTTTTTTTTTTTTTTTTTTTCAAACAACTGAAAAAGTGAACTTAAAGACAGAATGAACAACTCTATTGTTTAAACTATCTGTGTTTTTTAAGGTGCTTTAAGTTATTCCATCAGACCTGATAGTGATGTATTGTCCCTTCACAGAGGAAACGAGAGGAGAGCGATGGCGAGACCGCGACGCCAGACACTCCCAGTGCGGAGGAGAAGAAAGAGAAGAAGAAAAAGAAGAAAGAAAAGAAAGCGAAACTGGAGGAGGTCGAGGCCGCAGAGGAGGAGCCAGCCGCCGAGCCAGACGCAGAGGTGAGGGGTTAACGCTTAAAAGATTGTGAAGGGGAACATTTAAATTTAAAAAAGAATAATTTAAACCATATATATTTGGAATAATTAATTGACTGATTTTGAGTTTAAATAATACATATAAATATGATGCGTCCTTTAAAAAAAATTATGGATTAAAAGATTCTGAAGGAAAAAAAATAACTGATATAAATATACCGATTTTGGTTTAAAAAAAATGTATCTGTCAATTCAAAATTAAACTCTAAACATTTCCTTTTTATTACCTCATTGACATAGTGAATGGACCTGATTTGAGTAGCCTAGGTACTGTAAATGTTCATATTAGTGACCTCACTTATAGAAGATGTAGCTGACATTCTGCAGTGTAGGTCCAATAAAATAAATAAAAAAAGTTTGTGGAAAAATTAAGAGTTAGTGTTTGAGGTGATTTCTGTTTAGGGAACTGGAGTGATGATACTGAGATGGTTTCGCATAATTAGCTGATATCAGTGATGTCACCACCTTCTACTTGGCTGATCTGACCAATCCCCTGAATGAGTAGCCTTAGCAAGTCCGAACCAAATCCTTGACTAATAAGGATTTAATAGTAAGAAAGTTTTTATTTATATTTCTTAAAACATTATCGTCTGTTTTCCAGGTCGGTGAAAGCGCCAAAAAGAAGAAAAAGAAGAAGAAACCGAAGAGGAAGAGACGTCGGAGTGAAGCAAAGCATTGTGGGAGTTTGATCACGGACTGCGCCGGCTCGACGCGCAGAAAGAAAGAACTTTTTTTATATAAATTTTATTCTTTTGTTTTTTGTAAATACCTGAACAGGAAGTCTGTTTGTAACTTCAAAATAAAGCGTCATTTTTTTTGTGTATTTCTGAATCCTGTGATCTGTGTATGAAGACATTAGCAGAAGGTCTGGAATCGCTCAATAGGCAAACATTACCTCACTTGAAGGCGGGTTGTCTGTTGAAGTTTAAAACTATTGGATCTGCCCAGTGCCACTCTGGATCTGCCAACCAATCACATAACGTTTGGTCGTGACGTATGTCATGCGCCGGCTTCTGACTACAACTGAAACTGGTGCACGACCTCAACGTCATTGTTCTCAGCCACTTCCTCTGTTCGCTGATTGGACCATCAAATCTGTCCTGCGGAAACCCGCTAATATACCGCCGACCCAGACTGACTACTGAAGGGAAATGATACTTGAGCGGAAGTACGTAGGCGGGCAGTGCCAGGGTAGGAAAGACGTGACTCGGTCAATGTAAAAGGCAACAGCAGTTTATTGGTTCTGAATTTTTTTAATTGACATCAACATAGGCACTGTGGAATTCACGCTTATAAAATTCACACAAAACATTTTCCATAGCTTAATCATAAATGTACAGTGATCATATAGTGGCATTTGGTTGCTTGAAATAACAGAAGTCCCACTTTTAGTATTTCACCATCTAAGCCTTCCACACCAGTTTAAACTCATTTTGTATTTTACTGTTTTATTCTATTTAAAAAAAAATTACAAAAAGATCTCTGCACACACACTGATTTTTTGGTAATAAGGCTATGTTTGGTTCAACAGACCATCAGGTGTGATAGCATCTTTAAAACAACATTAAAAGGCTGCACCAATTTACAAAAGCAATATCCACCACATGAAACATTCTAAAGTTTTACGCAACACATCTGAAATAGCTTCAACCTCTTTTTCATTTATTGAAATCAGTTAAAGCTGGGGTGGAGAAAATGGCAGTTGGGATAGAGATTTGAACAGTTGACAGTCCCAACAGCCAATAAGAACAGATTATATATATTTTTTTTTAATAGAATCGGAGCCTCGCTCTGATTGGTCAAAGTGTACCGCTCATGTTAATTTTGACCAATCAGAAATCACATTCCCCAGCTTTAATACGGCCGTGAAGAGATTGGAAAAAGAAAAAATATTTCAAACAAACAAATGCAAAGGCTGTACCATAAATATGAAACCTGAGCAAACCTGAGCTTTACTCTTAACAAATCTGAAATGATTGTTACTACCTGATTAGAATTCTGTATTGAAATCAGCTAATGGCACTGAAGATATTGGGAGGAGGCCATCTCTGTAGATTGTCCTTCATTCTCAATTTGGAAATGCAACACCATTTTCTGCACTAAAAAAAAAAAATGGCTTGTTCCTAGTGAGTAAAAGAAAAATCTGATCGGTTAACACACACTGACGGGTATAAATGAGATTTAGCACAATCTTAACACTGACCAAGAAATGCTCTTAAACCTTTTTGTGATGTGTTTTTAAAAAGTGTAAGAAAACAACCCATAAAAAGCAGCAAGTTCACACACACCCTGTTTGTGTGTGTGAGAGTGTGTCTGTCTGTGTGAGAGAGAGAGTGTGTCTGTGTGTGTGTGTGTGTGAGAGAGTGTGCCTGTGTGTGTGTGAGAGAGTGTGTCTGTGTGTGTGTGAGAGAGTGTGTCTGTGTGTGTGTGTGAGAGAGAGTGTGTCTGTGTGTGTGTGTTAAGAGGTAAATTGTTAGTGTTTTTTGGTTGTTATTTCTGGCACTTTTTGGGGTGTTTCTAGCAGGTAAAAAAATGCCACACAGTTTATTTCACTCACACTGACAGGCCAGTGGGTCCCTGTGTGATGTCATAATGACCCTGACCCTGTGATTGGTGCGTTCGTGGAGCTGTGATGTCATGTTTAGTAGCCGATACACGACCCAGCTGATTGGTTCACACACACAGAGGTTAATGCGTCACTTTCGCTGGTTGTTTTATGACACTATTTTGGGAATTATTATTATTATTTTTTTTTTTTCGTTTTATTTTTGGCAAAATTGGGCATGTTTCTAGTAAGTAAAAGAAACGCCACAAAAAATAAATACTCTGATTGGTTCATACACCCTGACAGGTATAAATACGCTTTACCACAATCAAACACTGCCTAAGAAATGCTCCCAGAAAACCTTTCTGCGATGGGTTAGGAAAACAACCCAAAAAAAGCGGCAAGTTCACACACACACAGACAGCCCAGTGGGACCCTCTGTGTGTGTGTGTGTGTGTGTGTGTGTGTGTGTGTGTGTGTGTGTGTGTGTGTGTGTGTGTTTTATGAGGTTAATTCTTTTGTTTTTTGGTTGTTTTCTGAGACTTTGGTTGCGTTCTGAATCGCATACTCTATCTTTTTTCTATTCTACATACTACATCCGACGATAAAAATAATCTAGTTAGGATGCAGGAGGCATACTATTGGGACATACTTTTACTCTCTTATTTCATCATAACATTGCGCCTTGATCTTGCCTCTTGCTTTTATATCCGTCGCATCCCCGTTTGTTTTCATATGGAGGCTTCGTCGATGTGACGTCACTTCACGTGCACACCGGATTGTGGGTCAGAATCACCCAAATAGGATGCAGTTTTCAACACTAACAATCTTGGCCGGATGAAGTAGGACATCCGGGTACTTCTAACCATCCTAAATCTGGCCACAAGAATCAGGACATCCTAAATCTTTTTCCTACATACTATAGAAAGTATGCGATTCGGAACGCAACCTTTTTGATTATTTCACTCACACTGACAGGCCAGTGGGTCCCTCTGTGATGTCATAATGACCCTGACCCTGTGATTGGTGCGTTGGTGGAGCTGTGATGTCATGTTTAGGAGGCGGGGCCCCGGCCGGTAAACCACCCAGCCCGGGTCAGCGGGGTCGGGCCTGTGATAAGCATCCAACACATAGACAGAGTGTAAAGACGTCAGCTGGGACAGAGAGAGGAAGTCACTGTCTGGGATGTTATGGTGCCTGAGAGAGGGAGAGGAGGGGGAGGGAGAGAGGGGAGAGAGGGGGAGGGAGGGAGGGGAGAGAGGGGGAGGGAGGGAGAGAGATAGAGAGAGGGAGGGAGAGAGAGAGGGGTGGGAGGGAGGGAGAGAGAGTTAAGGTCAATGTGGGAACAGGCCCTCAAGAACAACATCTTGTCAGTTATTGATTTTTGGGGAAATCTTCACAAAGTATGGCATCGTTTACAAACTGGTGTCGCAATTTTCTATTTATTTTTCTCTCTGTGTTTGTGTGTGTGTGTGTTTCTCTGTGTGTGTGTGTGTGTGTTTCTCTTGTGTGTGTTTCTCTTGTGTGTGTTTCTCTCTGTGTGTGTTTCTCTGTGCGTGTGTGTTTCTCTCTGTGTGTGTTTCTCTCTGTGTGTGTTTCTCTGTGCGTGTGTGTGTCTCTGTGTGTGTGTGTGTGTGTGTGTGTGTGTGTGTGTGTGTGTGTGTGTGTGTGTGTGTGTGTGTGTGTGTGTGTGTGTGTGTGTGTGTGTGTGTGTGTGTACCTGATCTTGAGTGTCTGCAGGTTGGGGAAGAGATGTGGGAGGGCTTGAGCAGGTCGGGGGAGTGGCTCCAAGGCTCCAGGTGCAGGTGTGTCAGGTTAGGAGTTCTGACTGACACCTGAGAGAGAGAGAGAGAGAGATGGATGGATGGATGGATAGACAGATAGACGGACGGGCGGGTGGGTGGATGGATGGATGGATGGATAGATGGATGGATGGATGGATAGAGAGAGAGAGACAGAGAGAGAGGGGCAGGGTTATAGAGGGGTGTGTGTGTGTGAGAGAGAGCGGGAGATAGAGAAAGAGAGAGGGAGAGAGAGAGAGAGACGGAGATAGACAGATAAATACATAGATAGATGGCAGTGTTCTCTCTCCCAGCTCATAAACACTTGATCCAAGTGCACAGCCATGGAGTTAACACCTGAAAAAAAACGCTTTGTGGATACAGGATAGATAGATAGATAGATAGATAGATAGATAGATAGATAGATAGATAGATAGATAGATAGATAGATAGATAGATAGATAGATAGATAGAGAGATAGATAGATAGATAGATAGATAGATAGATAGATAGATAGATAGATAGATAGATAGATAGATAGATAGATAGATAGATAGATAGATGTCAAACCTTGTGTAGGTCTTCTGGCTGTAGATCTACGTTCAGAGTCAGACTGGTGAGGGAGGGAGGCAGGAAGTCAGCGTAGACAGACAGGGGGTGGCCTCCTGACAGACAGACAGGTAGACAGACAGACAGGTAGTTAGACAGACAGACAGAGGGACAGGTAGTTAGATAGACAGACAGACAGACAGGGGGTATTCCATTATCTTTTTTCTCTTTCGCGGGGAGCATGCACAAGCATTATTTATTAAAAAAAAAAATTATAATAAAAAGTGTGGGGGAGGGGCACACTAGGTCTTGAAACAGGCCCCCAGATCGTTAAGGCCGCCCCTGTGTGTGTGTGTGTACCGTGCGTGTGTGTGTGTGTGTGTACCGTGTGTGTGTGTGTGTACCGTGCACAGTGAGGCTCTGTAGCTGAGGCAGACAGGAGAGCCAGGTGGTCAGGTGACAGATGGGCCCAGGGACAGAGTAGAGGTGGGTGATTGACAGACGGAGGAGGCGGGACAAAGGCCGCAGCACTTCCTGTGTGACGACAGCGTCATAGTTCAACAGCTGCAGCTCAGACAGACACACAGCGCCATCTGCTGGAGGGAGAATGCAGCTGTTAAAGGGTGTTTGTGTGTGTGTGGGGGGGGGGGGTCGGTGTGTGTGTCTGTCTCTATATCTCTGTATGTGTGTGTTTTTCTTTGAGTCTGTGTGTGTGTGTGTTTGTGTGTGCATCTCTTAGTGTGTGTGTGTCTCAGTGTGTGTGTCTCAGTGTGTGTGTGTGTTTATGTGTTTCTGTGAGTCAGTGTGTATGTCTATCTATGTGTATGTGTGCGTCTCAGTGTGTGTGTGTCTCTCAGTGTGTGTGTGTCTCTCAGTGTGTGTGTGTGTCTCTCTATGTGTGAGTTTGTGTGTGTGTCTCTTTCTGTATAAGTGAGTTAGTGTGTGTGTGTGTCTCTCTCTGTCTATCAGTGTGTGTGTGTGTGTGCGTGCCTCATTCTGTGTGTCTGTGTATCTGTGTGTGTGTGTGTGTGTTTACCTGGTAAGTGTTCGGGTCTAAAATAGTCAGTTGGCAGAGTCTTGTACGTCACCATAGTAACAGACAGCTGTTTTAGTTCCGTTAGCTTAGCTAGCACGCCGCTAAGCGTTGCTATTTTCACGTTCCCGTCGTGATGTAACAGCAGTGATGTCATACGAGTCAGCTGACAGATAGCGGCCAATAGCAGCGGGCCAGGGATGGACACGGTCACGTTACACAAACTGAGCCGCGTCAGCTGATCACACATCTGGAGATGAGGAAAGAAAAAAGTGTCATGGAACCAGAATAAAAAAGCACAAATTCTTTTTAAAGGTTTTTAAAGTTTTTGCACCAAAACAACCCCAAAAAAACTTTGAAAAAAATGTTTAGTTTACAACATGCACGGCGCCAGGATATTTTCTCCACCGGGGCTGAGGAGGGGCTTGGCCAGTATGTAGGGGTGCTGCACTATAACGTATAGCCAGAAAAGAGATTCCGCGCGTGTTTCATTCAAATTTGAGCCTCAAAGACTTGTTTCTTGCGTTCTGGCGACTTAAAAGCACAAACATGAGTAATTCACATCATCATCAACTTTTGCCCTTTTTAGTTGCTCCAGAGAATCTGCCTTATCTAATCTAAATGATAACTGACCATTATGTTTGTTTATCGGCTCTCTTGCGTGACATTTTATAATAACAATAGTAGCCTAAACAGATATTCCCTGTGCTGTGCGCTGGGGAGAAACAGACACTTTTCTGCTCCAGTGATGACCAAGCCCCAACCTCAGCGATCCAATAAGGAAGTGACCACAACTGTAGTAACCGGAAAGTGCCACTGGGGTGGTGCCAAGACCGAGCAGTTTTCTTTGACTCACTTGTTAAACAGGCCGTTTTCAAAGTCTTATTAAACCTATTTACAGCCTGGTCCACAAAACCATTTTAGTCTGTATGTTTAGGTCATATCTCCATGACAACACTGAGAGGGGTGAATGTTTTTGGCCCACGCTAGTTTTTATTGTTTTGGAGGTTAAAATGTATTGGCGCGATCTCTTGAGTGACAGCTCTCTGCCCGTTGTCCCTCACTTTGCCTCGGAGGTATACGTCAGCTATCTCCCTCCCCCTCACAAGATGGCGACGCGCAAAAACCAGGATTATTGGATGCCGTGTGAATAACTGAGGTCAGCCCGGATGCTACATCCATATTATTTACTATCTCTATGGTGATAACTCACCGGATACAGGAAGTTGAAGTTCCTGAGCGACACGGAGCAGGAAGTGAGCGACAGACGCGTCAGCTCCCGGAACCCTGTGAGGTCATCGATGACACGCTCCTGCCAGCCGTCCAATCGCAGAGCAGAGACCGAGGGCAGCCAGGTAGACAGCTGCTTCAGGTGTTTCTGTTTACCTGGGAACGCACAGAACCACAAGAAAAGATCCCACTTCAGTCGCCCATGAAAAAGAAAAAAGCATTTTAACATTTGAAAGCTGCTCCGAAGAACTTTCAGTGTGTGTTGATTCTAGCGCCCCCTGTGGACAAAAGCGGCTGTGTTTTCCACGACAAATGTAAGGAAAAATTAAAAAACTTATCAGGGTGCTCGTGATTTAGTGGTTAGAGATGAATAGATCCCAAACTACATAAGATTCAAACGGCGAAGAAAAAGGAAAAAAGCCAAAGACTGTTTGACTGTTCACACTTTAGTATCTTCACTTAAACTTAAAAGACCTAAAAGAGATGCACATTTGCACATCATTTGTTAGATAATGCCAAATGTGCATATGCTATTTATTCAAAAATTTCTGAAAAAAATTATAAATTTGTGATTTATGTGAGTAAAATAAACTGGTAAAGTTTAATGATGATGTGTGTGTGTCTGTGTGTGTGTGTGTGTGTGTCTGTCTGTCTATCTGTGTGTGTTGTGTGTGTGTGTGTCTGTCTGTCTGTCTGTCAGTGTGTGTGTGTGCGTCTGTTTGTCAGTGTGTGTGTGTGTGTGTGTGTGTGTTGTCTGTGTGTTAGATTTTTTTTACCTGCGCGCACCGTGACGCTGCCTACGTGCCTCTGGGCCAAGCTGCGCCAGAACGGCCGGTTGTATCGCGAGAATTCCCGTAGCGTGACGTTGAAGTCTCGCCAAAGAGCGCGCGACTTATCCAGCAGGTGTCTGAAGTGCGAGCAGGTGGCGCGCACGTTCTGTTTGTCTGCGAACGGCAGAAAGGTGAAACACTTCCAGCCACAGCTCGCCCGGAAGCTGCTGCTCCATTGGTTGGTTGTTGATTATTATTTGATTATTAAAGATGATCCTTATTGGTCGGCTGCTGCTCTGGCGTCATCATTACGTCACAGCTCAGTCTCCCAGAACGATCCAGTGGTTATAGTAATTTCCATCACCTGTAGAAAGAGCTGAGAAACTCCCGCTGTGTGTGTGTGTGTGTGTGTGGTGTGTGTGTGTGTGTGTGTGTGTGTGTGTGTGTGTGTGTGTGTGATGAGAGATTGAGTGTATCGTCTGTCTGTCTGTGTCTGTGTGTGTGTGTGTGTGTGTGCGTGTGCGTGTGTTTGTGTCTCTCTATCAGTGTGTGTGTGAGTCTTGTCTGTCTTTCTGTCAGTGTGTGTGTGAGAGAGATCTTAGCTCTATTGCTGCCTTGCTTCCTTGTGCGTCACTGTGCAAACACAGTGAGCGCGTGTGTGTTTATTCTACTGAAGATCTTTGATGTGAACGGACCGACGTCTCACTCTGATCCGGTTCTGTTGCACCAACATTTGTTGGTGTGTGTGTGTGTTGTGTTGTGTGTGTGTGTGTGTGTGTGTGTGTGTGTGTGTGTGTGTGTGTGTGTGTGTGTGTTTCTCCTCTATGTGTGTGTGTGTTGTGTGTGTGTTTGTGTCTCAGTGTGTGTGTGTTGTGTGTGTGTGTGTGTGTGTGTGTGTGTCTCGTTGTGTGTGTGTGTGTGTGTGCTCTCTCTCTCTATCTGTGTGTGTGTGTACGTGTCTCTCTCTCTCTCAGTGTCTTCGTGTGTGTGTGTCTTTCTTGTGTGTGTGTGTCTCTCGTTCTCATGTGTCTCAGTGTGTGTGTGTCTCATTTGTGTGTGTGTGTTTGAACAAATGTTTGAAATGTTTTCGCATGTCCATATATGGTGATGGCGGATGTCATAATCTCATTTCAAACTAAACAGTGTCCACTGTGTCTTTGCTTCAGTTATTTTATCATCAATTATTAAATCATGTACAACAGAGAAACCTAAAGTTATAGTGCGTAACTTTTTCATACAAATGAATGTCTGTTACATGAGTTTGACACAAAGTTGATTAAGCCTATTATCAGCTCCACAAAACTCTCTCTGTATTTCTCAGTATGGCAGCGTTTACAAACTGGTGTCCCCCCCCACCCCAACCCCCCTGGACGTACAGCAGAAGGTATAAAATCCATGGTCCTCTAGTACTTTATACATGGAGAAAATCCGTTATGAGATTTCAGGGAAAGCAGAGAAGTTTAAACAGATATGTCAGCCTTCCTGGACTATATAACAGTACTGAAGGACCTACATGACACCTCGTTGACTTTTTATTTTCTGCTTAACATTTACCTTTAGTTTAAACAATGTCCTTAGAAACCTGTAAAGTAGAGTACGCCATGTTAGTTGTTTGTTTATTGTGTCTTTTGTTTGTGTGTTCACTTTTTAAGTTGTGTGTTTGTGTCCTTTAAAAAGAAAAATCCCTGCTGTCTTTCTGTGTGTGTGTGTGTGTGTGTGTGTGTGTGTGTGTGTGTGTGTGTGTGTGTGTGTGTGTGTGTGTGTGTGTGTGTGTGTGTGTGTGTGTCTGTAACAGAGAGAGAGAGAGACCTCGTCACTTAATAAAACATCTGTGTGTGTGACGTCACTGTCGGTAAATGACATATCAACCCGTCAAACTAGACGCGGGAGAAACTAAACCACAATCTGTATTTATAGAATATTTAACTGCCGTTCACATCACGTGATGTTTCACCAATAAATTATCTGGGATTGGAAAACAACACGCACCTGGAGAGAGAGAGGGAGGGAGAGAGAGAGAGGGGGAGAGAGAGAGAGGAGGGAGAGGGAGGGAGAGAGAGAGAGGGAGAGAGAGAGGGAGAGAGGGAGGGAGAGAGAGAGGGAGAGAGAGAGAGAGGGAGGGATTGATGTTCACCAAGGGAGTAGGTTTGATTTGGACATTGGTGGGGTCCGTGGGATATGAAAGTGCTTCCTAAAGTTGATAGGTTTTTTTTGTATTCGCAATGATAATTGAAAAAAAAAATCAATAAATCGGCTTAATTAACATGTTTATAATGCATATCTGAATATCAAAAGAGAATATGCATTCTGTAATGTTATAGGTTAAAGCAACTCTCCCTGACCCTATCCTTGGCACTCTCCCTGCTGCTCTCTCCATTTGGATCAGTTTCCTAAGAAATCACAGTATACATTTGACCACACTGTAGCAAGGTAGCAACTACTGCAAACACACTATTAATATAGGCCTATTGTTATTCAGGTCATAATCAGACTAATATTTGACACAATGCTGAATCTCATGACTAACATATTAATCATTATTGAACCTCACCTGTGAATTTCTAGCCTCTCTTCCATCTCCTCCAGCCTCTCCTTCTCTAGCCTCTCCTTCATCTTCTACAGCATCTCCTCCTCTGTCTCCTTCTCTATCCTCTCCTCCAGTCTCTCCTTCTCTATCCTCTCCTCCAGTCTCTCCTTCTCTATCCTCTCCTCCAGTCTCTCCTCCAGTCTCTCCTTCTCTATCTCCTCCAGTCTCTCCTTCTCTATCCTCTCCTCCTCTATCTCCTCCAGTCTCTCCTCCTCTATCTCCTCCAGTCTCTCCACTGTCTGTCACCTGACAGAAGTAGCCTATGTTGATGCATGACATATGAACAGATATATTAGGGTACATACATGGGTAGACAAAATGTTCACACAATTATTATGTTTTATTCCCCCAAAATATATATGTATAAAATCACATGAGCATCTGCAATGTGCTTGTTGTTACTGTAAATGAGAGGGAAACCTTGAAGGAAAATAAAGGTTATTAAATTTAATTAATGTTTATTTATCCCAATTTTTTTTTTTAAACCATTGCTCCCTTTCCACACAAATAAAACATGAAAATAATGGTAGGCCTATACCTTAAAATGCGGATCTCTTTGGCATTATAGCCTATGCTGACTAATAATCAATATCAGTATTGTTATGGCTCTAAAATATATAACCTTTAGTTTTAATTAACTTACACGTTGACTTCTAAAGAAGTCTCTTATGTCCAGTTTTCGTTTCTTCGACATCCTACACGCACACACACACACACACACACACACACACACACACACACACACACACGCACAGCGCGCGCGCACGCACAAGCATAAAACACACACAAATAGCCTATAAGTGTTACTGCAAATGACATCACTGATATTAAAATCCGTCTCGCTGACGTGACCGAAGGCAGAACTTACACTCGCAGATGCAGATATTAGCTATGCACTGAGGCGTCCTGTTGCTCCTCCTGTCTGGGACTAGCAAATTGCCGGTAGCTTTTTTTTTTTTTAACAAGCAGATGAAGTGACAGCGGGGACGGCCAATCAGGTTGAATATAGGTTTGCGGGAAACCGCTACAGCCAATCAAAGCGCGATAGTTGTTTAGAGGCGGGACTTCTCGCAGAGACTGATTTTTAACCCTTTGTGTACTATAATTATTGCCTAAACAATACGGGACTACACAGTAGAGGCTGGATTTTGGTAGGGTCGGGACCCTACCGTCCCTATATAATCCTACGCCCTTGATGTTCACCATTAAGTTCAACAGGACTGGAAATTAACTTTTTAAACTTAAAACATTTTTTTTCTTTCAATTTTTTTTTGTAAGTATTTTATTATAGTTTTATTTATTTATTTTTTCTTTTCTGCTTTAGACAGTTTTTAACATGATTTGGAAAAATCCCAAAAATAAAGTATTTATAATAATACATTTGTGGGAGAATGAAAAAAAAATAGTTTTGTTATTAAATAGGTCTAATAGCCTAGTCTAATTTGGGTTGCTTCTTATTACATCCTCCGGTCCAGGTGGTGGCGGTATGCACCATTAACAGATCTGGTTACAACCTAAACGAGAAACGAAGAAGAAGTGGGAAGTGACGGTCCTCCAACACAGAAGAAGAGACTCCGCTGTGTGTGTGTGTGTGATCGTCTCGTGTTCACTGAGAGAGAGATGGAGGGTGAGTGTTTTAATTTAAGTTTTTAAATACTTTCTTTCGTTTTAACGCTTTTACTATCATCACAATAAAAACATTGCATTAACCTGCATTGACCGGCTCCACTGTGACGTCATTTAACGTCACGTTTAGGCCTACGTCAGAACCGTTTGTTTATGTTTATATTACTAGTGCAGTGCCCGTCTATTAAAGTGGGGCACAGAAACAGATGTAGCCTACACATAGGCAGTGACACTGAGAGATCGGCTTTATGAAACGCGCACATTATGTAAGTGATCACTGTATGAATAAATAGCGATTTAACACATATATTAACATTAATAAACCGCTTACTTCACCTTTAAATTATGCATACTTAAATGTAACCTGTCTATGAAAGTGGGACAGATGTGGCCTACACAACATAGACATTGTCACACTGTCATTGATTTTTGTTTATATTTATTCAATGTAGCAGAGAGTTTGTTTACGTGTTGTTAGTCATGTGTCTGTTTGTTTATATATATTTCTGTTGTTGAGTGACGTCATCACGGATCAATAACGTCGGATGTTTAGTGACGTAGTTAATTCATAAAGTTTTTTTTTTTTTTTTTTTAAGATATTTTTTGGGCATTTTTATGCTTTATTGATAGTGCAGAGATACAGAGGTGAAATGGGGCAGAGAGGGGAGTGACATGCAGAGAACGACCGCGGGCGGGAATCGAACCCGGGTCTGCTTCTGGGCCCGGCCCGGGAGGGGGACTGAATGCATGTAAAAAGTTATGATATTTTATAATTGAAGATAACATCTTCTGCCGATTCTGCCAGTTTTACAGAGCCTAGGCTGTGTATTAACACTGGATTTATTGTCAGCTCACACATACAGTAGTAGGTCTACAGACAGGTAGCAGATCATGAAGAGATATTCACTGATTTTGACAACAAGCGTTCTCCAGAATCACTGACTGCACCTTTAATTACATTTCTTTGACTGTGTTGTTCCAAAGTGTGTGTAACCATGGTACCGCCCCCCTGTGACCTCACAGTGACATCATCAAACAGGAAGTCTTCGGCGCTGACAGGAAGCTGCAGGAAGATCAAAGACAACGCGGCCGACTGGCACAACCTGCTGCTGAGGTCTGTCTGTCTCTTCCTGTGTGTCTGTGTGTGTGTGGTACCTACTTGCTTGCCTATGTGTCTTAAACCTGCAGTGTGTAGAATTTTGGGTTTTATTTCCTAGCAGATTTTGCAGAAAGTAATTATAATATCCATAAGTACGTTTAATTTAGTGCATAATAGCTGAAAAGTTTTGAATTATTATTTTTTCCTTAGAAAGGGTCTCATATATGTCCATATTTCTGCATATTTTGGACCAAGGTCTAGTGCCGCCATCTTGAAAGTGTCATAGTTGGAATGTCATCAGGTGCATTGTTTAAAATTTAGAATTGTTCTTGTCCATGAAGGCCACTGTAGCTTCTGTTATTATTCTAAAGGGGTGGGGTTACCCAGGGAGCGTTGCATTCTAGAACTTTGTAGAACTTTCTTGATGATGTCATATTACACACGGCACCTTTAATGTGCTGCACTTTGACTAAACAAATCTAATAATAAAGTTCAACTTTGTCTTTTGACTCTGAGGTGGGAACGGGTCAACGAGAACGCCGCCACCGGAGCCGCCAATATCGTCAACATACGGAGGTTTGTCTGTCTGTCTGTCTGTCTGTGTCTGTCTGTCTGTCTGTCTCTGTGTGTGTGTGTGTGTGTGTGTGTGTGTGTGTGTGTGTGTGTGTGTGTGTGTGTGTGTGTGTGTCTGTCTGTCTGTCTGTCTACAGATCACTGTAAAGTAAATAGAAACACAATAAATATTTGGGGTCTCGTCAGTTACTGTGATACATTTGAAATGTCAAAATATATATATTTTCTTGCCGAGTTGATTATGTGATAAATAGTGTGACATCATCACTCCCTGTGACCTCTGACCTTCTGTCTCTCAGGTCTCAGACTGATCAGCTGACTGATGAGTCATCACCTCAGACAGACGCTGACACGCAGATACACGGTGAGACGCTTTATTAAAAGATTACGAGGGGGGGGCGCCCTTAGCTCAGTTGGTAGGGCGTCCCCCCCATGGGCCTCGGCCAGCAGCGGACCCGGGTTTGATTCCAGCCCGCGGTCGTTCTCTGCATGTCACTCCCCTCTCTGCCCCATTTCACCTCTGTCTCTACACTATCAATGCAGGTGGCGCCAGTGAGCCACAGACAGACAGACAGATAGACAGACAGATAGACAGACAGACAGACAGACAGACAGACAGACAGACAGACAGACAGACAGACAGCTGCTTTGTAAACTAACTAACACTCTGTACCCTGCAGGTGGCGCCACTGAGCCACAGACAGACAGCGCTCCGTCGCTAACAGAGGAATGCAACAAACTACAGGACGCCGTGGACAAAATGGTGATAATTGGTTTCACTGTTTTCAGTCACACAATCACACACACACACATAATCTCTCTCACTCACTCACTCACACACACACACACACACACACACACACACACACACACACACACACACACACACACACACACACACACACACACACACACACACACACACACAATCTCTCTCACTCACTCACTCACTCACACTCTCTCTCTCACACACACACTCACACACACTCTCTTACATGTCTCTGTGTGTGTCAGGTTGTCATGGTGAGGAAGATGGAGCGTTTGGTGATGTCACAGCGAGGCGTTCAGGAGCTGGAGGAGTTTCAGTTTGGAACCGAAGGACGAAAAGTTCCTCTGTTCCTCACGTGGGACACACAGCACTTCAGTGAGTAGAACACAGGCTCATGGGGCGACTGTGGCTCAGGTGGTTAAGCAGGTTGGTGGTTTGATCCTCGCCCGGCCACCTGTGTCATGGTTGTTGTGTGTGTTATGCTTTATTGATAGTGTAGAGACAGAGGTGAAATGGGGCAGAGAGGGGAGTGACGGGCAGAGAGGGGAGTGACATGCAGAGAACGACCGCGGGTGGGAATCGAACCCGGGTCCGCTGCTGGGCCCGGCCCGGGAGGGGGACGCCTGTTGGATAAAAAAAATTCAATCAGTGTTCGAGTTCAAACTACTTTATGTATCCCAGAGGGCAATTCAATTCAGCAGCTACAGACTAAACACAAATGCACAGACAACAGACAGACACACACACACACACACACACACAGGAGTATGTCAGAGAGAACACAATGGGCTTGTCATGGAGTATACAGTTCAAATTTTAATCTAATGTCATTCCCTCCCATGCAGCCCTGTCCTCCTCCCTGCTCTCACACACACACACACACACACACACACACACACACACACACACACACACACACACACACACACAACACACACACACACACACACACACACACACACACACACACACACACACACACACACACACACACATAGAGAAACCTTACAGACGTGTGGTAATAAAATAAAATGTGTGTGTATGTCTGTCTCTCCCTCTCCAGCCCTGTCTTGCTCCCGGCTCCTGGCTACCTTCCAGCAGGAGCTGAAGTTGAAGCAGCTGATTCTGAGTGAGCTGGCCCACACCATGTCACCTGACCTCTGCCTGGTCTACCTGTCTGCCTGGCTGCACCAACCCTACACCCACCCCAACACCAGGCTATCACTGGAGGCTTTACTGCTGGAGACAGGCCACCGCACACTGTGACAGAGAGACAGGCCACCGCACACTGTGAGAGAGAGAGAGAGAGAGACAGGCAGTTAACTGGCCCACACCATGTCACCTGACCTCTGCCTGGTCTACCTGTCTGCCTGGCTGCACCAACCCTACATCCACCCCAACACACGCCTGTCTTTAGAGGGTCTGCTGCTGGAGACAGGCCACCGCACACTGTGACAGAGAGAGTCAGAGAGAGAGACAGACAGACACTGTGAGGTCGTCCACTGTCCCATAAAGGTGCAGTCAGTGATTCTGGAGAACGCTTGTTGTCAAAATCACTTTTGGTCAAAATCAGTGAATATCTCCTCATGATCCACTACCTGTCTGTACTGTGAGTGCGCTGAGAAAATAACCAGTGTTAATACACAGCCTAGGCTCTGTGAACTTCTGACTGAATCACCTTTACTATGAACTGGATTGACAGAAATCTCTCATGGTGATATTCTACAGAACCAAATCCATGGACGGACTACTAGTCACATGGACTATGACCATTTTTTTATTTTAAGATATTTTTTTTGGCATTTTTTTATACTTTTTTTGATATTGTAGAGACAGAGTGAAATGGGGCAGAGAGGGGAGTGACATGCAGAGAACGACCGCGGGCTGGAATCGAACCCGGGTCCGCTGCTGGCCGAGGCCCATGGGGGGGGGGACGCCCTACCAACTGAGCTAAGGGTGCCCCCCGACTATGATCATTTTAAATGCTATAATATTTTTCTCTATTTAGATATATTTAATAAATGTGCATTTGAATTCAAAACATTGTATTTCTCATTTGTTGTTATTAAAGCTGCAGTGTGTAATATGGGAGTATTTAGCTTCTGCTAGTGGTGAGATTGTAGATGTCAGCGCTCCCTTGCTAACCCCTCTCCCTTAGGGGAGAATTTACAGAAGCTACGGTGGCCTTCAAGGACAAGAAGCTACTAAAGATGGCATCATCCACCACTGCCTCAAGTCTTTCCACAATATCAAGTGATGAGGTGAAGATGTATTTAGTTATTTATTCTATAGTACTTCTTCTTCTTCTTGGTCTTCCAACAGGTGCATTTCCCCAGGACGCCCACTATATATAAAAACGTGTAAGGCCGTTAAGTTTGTCCGTTCTGTGCTACTGTAGAAACATGGCGGTGCAACATGGCGGCCTCAGCGCCCCGCTCCTATGTGGATATGAAAGGCTCATTCTAAGGTGATCCACTAATCAAAACATATTGATGATTATTATAATCCATATCTACAAAGTCTGTTCTGGAAAAATGACAAATTCTACACACTGAATCTTTAAATTGTTGTGTTTTATTAAATGCAACAAAAAATTAAAATCTTAGAAAAAACCTTTATTCTTCCAGTGTTGAGCTGGTTAGACTCATTACAATGAAAACAACATTTAACAATAGCTGATAGATTGTCAGAGGTCCATAAAATAAAATAAATGTGATAAAACATTGAATATATAAATAGGCCCGTAAACCTCCATACATGACTGTTTGGACACAGTATTCTCTTGTAGGCCTACTGTGAATTTCATATAGGGCTAATGGGTTGAAAACAAATGTCCAATTCATATTGTTCAAGGAGCATGTTACAATATTCAAATATGAAAATTAAATGTGACCAAGGGCGTAGGTTTTGTTTCAACAGTAGGCTACACATTTTAAGGGTCAGGCTAGGATGAACTGATTTCTAAATTCGATTTGCACATTTATTCTACTTAGGATCTCAGAGTTCAATAAACCTTCATATTTCCACAGGTAAAGCAGGTCTTTAGGATGGTATGGCAGCATCTGAAGTCTTCCTGCATCCACACTATTTGCACTTTACTTAGTAGGCTATTACCATGTAATCACCTGGTCAATGATCAAATTCCTTCGTGATTTTCTCTACTTATGACATCTATTGCAGTATGTCCGTCCTGGGAGAGGGATCCCTTACTCTGTCGACTCTCCCTGAGATTTCTTCTATTTTTTTTATTCCCGGTAAAGGGTTTTTACTGGGAGTTTTTCTCAGCCGAGCTAAGGGTGTAAGGGCAGGGTGTCATATTGTATCATATATCATATTGTATGAAATGTAAAGCCCACTGAGGCAAATGTATTTGTGATTTTGGGCTATACAAATAAAACTGATTTGATTTATGGTCTATTTTAGAACTTTAGTAGCCTATGCTCTTTTGGTAAGAAGGGGTTTTGACTTTCATATGTTTGGAGGGGGACACATTTCCCTCTTCTGAGTGAATCGATGCCTATGAATGCGACTATAAAGGATGTTTCAAGTGCTTTCCTTAGAGGCGGGGACAGAGAAGTGGGCGTTTCTGTAGAATAGCCCATAAAATACACATTTTGCTCATATCGACTGTATAAGGATTTTTATGGATTTTGCTTGACATGAAATGAGTCCCTTCCACCCCGTCTAGGATCCGGTCCGGGTCTTCTGGCGCGCTCCCTGCGGTGGCTAAGCTAAGCTAGCAGGTAACCGTTACTGCTCGCACTATCACCGCCGCCATTAATGTCCCTCATATCAGCGAGTCTTTGATCCGGCAGCGAGTCATTTAAACCAGAAAATATTAATTCAGTGATAAAGAAAATATACTGAAGGTTTATTCGATCCAACGGCCGCCCCCGTCCCCCTCCTTCCCCCAGTCTGAGCTAAGCTAGCAGTTTAGCCTCACAGCCAAAATGGCGGACAACGAGGATGAAAGCGGTTCCTCCACCAAACCAACCGATCTCTCCACACTGAACGCCCGAGTAGAAGACGTGTTTCCCGGGGAAGCACCACCGTCAGAAGCCGCTCCTCCCCAGAGCTCCAGCCCCGCGGAGAACGTAGAAACAGCAACCCCAGAACCGAGCGCTCAACACGGGGAGAGCGAGGAGCAGCAAGGTTGGTGGCACAGGGCTCTGGAAGTTGGGAAAAGGCTTGATTTTATATCTTGCGTTTTCAAGATTGTAAATAAGCTTCAAAATCCGAACACACTATTGGCAAAATACTGGATTTTAAATTAGTTTTTTAACGTTAAATATGTGCTTTAAATGTGAGACGTCACGTTACTATAAAAATGCGGGTTTTATTTTTTCATATTGAGCGAGAGGGCCATCAGTATTATCAAGATGAGATGCTCAGGAAGCCATGAAGATGTGATGACGTTTACCCGCTAATTTGATGTTTTTTTTATTCAAACTCTCTTCTAACCTACAGTCTGACACTTATGAATTAAATATTTTTGCATTTTATGGCTCGTTAAACTAAAGTGTAGCTTCTGGTGCCAGTGTGATCATGCATTTTGATGTGTCAGAAAGCATTATTTTCAACACTACAGACAGTAACTCTTGTTCAACAGAAAATATGTTAGCGTTTGTCTATTGCTTTATAAACTCGTTACCATCTTCGCGTCTTAACTTGCTCATTACGAAACAGTCAGTGCCGAAAATATGCACAGATTTAGCACGTCAAATATTGTTTACTTAACACAATTTATTTTTTATACGTCCATGCTGATCACTTTTTTGTCCAAATCAGTGAATATCTCCTCAGGATCTGCTACCTGTCTGTACTGTGTGTGACTGCGCACTGACAAAATAATGCAGTTTTACTAGCAGCCTAGGCTCTGTAATCTGGCATGTAAACGAAGGACCCACCGTAGCTAGCAACATGCCCGTTTACAGAGCCTAGGCTGTGTATTAACATGTATGTTTCTTCAACAAACACACAGTACAGACAGGTAGCATGTTATTTATGATCATCAGAGGAAAAATTAGACTGTTTCAGAAATATTAAAAAAGTTCCTCGTAGCATCTTTTTAAATAAATTCATTAATTTATTCATTAAGCCTTTGCTGTGGCTGCTCCCAATCTCTGAAACAGTCTGAGAAGTGCCCAGTCTGTTGACCAGTTTAAAACGTTACTAAAGACTCACTTTTTTTAATTGGCCTTTAAAGGGGCAGTGTGTAATATGACATCATCAAGAAAGTTCTAGAATGCAACACTCCCTGGGTAACCCCATCCCTTTAGAATAATAACAGAAGCTACAGTGGCCTTCAAGGATAAGAACAATTCTACATTTTAAACAATTCACCTAATGACATTCCAACTATGACACTTTCAAAATGGTGGCACTAGGCCTTGGTCCAAAATATGGACATATATGAGACCCTTTCTAAGGGAAAAAATAATAATTAAAAAATTCAGCTATTATGCACTAAATTAAATGTACTTATGGATATTATAATTACTTTCTACAAAATCTGCTAGGAAATAAAACCCAAAATTCTACACACTGCAGGTTTAATACAAATTGAGCGTTTTTGTATTTTTTTGTATTTTTTATCTTAGGCCTATTTTTGTTGTTTTGCATTGTATTTTTGTACAGCTCTCTGGTCAACCATTGTAGTTTTTAAATGTTCTCTATAAATAAACTTGACTTGCCTCTGTTCCCCAGGCTCGGTCCAGTTGATGGAGTTCTTGGAGAGTGGACCCGGGGAACAGAGCATCATCGTGGGGTCAGAATACACTACGATGGTCCCGGACTTGGCCAGCAGCACGGGGCTCGTGTCAGACCTGGGAACCACCACCATCCTGTACGTCCAGCCTGATGGAAGCTTAGTGGAGGGTCTGGACTCACAGCCGAGGACAGGTGAGGCCTTTTGATATCGTCTGTTTTTATTGGTCTGTCATTCTGTCTATCATTGTCTTAGTCTGTATGCATTTGTACATAATATCGAGAGCTTGGAGCGAAAGGGGTAAGTGACATATTTTGCGAAAATGACAAATTCCCCATGGGGCAATAAAGGTTTATCTCATCTCATGTCTTTCTCTCTCTCTCTCTCTCTTCTCTCTCTCTCTTCCTCTCTCTCTCTCTCTCTCTCTCTCTCTCTCTCTCTCACTCCTCACTCTCTCTCATCCTCTCTCTCTCTCCTCTCTCATCTCCTCTCATCCTCACTCTCTCTCCTCACTCCTCCTCCTCTCTCCTCACTCTCACCACACACCACCAGGCTGTCCTCCTGGAGCAGATATCTAAGCAGCAGATCGTGCAGGTGTCGGACACGGAGGCGGCTGAGCTGCTCCAACATGGGCAGATCGTCAGAACTCTCTCCGGCCCAAACGCAGCACTGGACCCCGGGCAGCTGCAGCAGGTCATCAACCAGGTCACCAAGAGCCAGCAGGTCAGTGACATTACATTGCATTACATTTAATTTATATTAGTATAGCACCTTTGATATGGACTCTGTGGCTGTCAGCAAGTTATCAAGTAGGGGCGACTGTGGCTCAGGTGGTAGAGCGGTCGGCCATGATCAAAGGGTTGGTGGTTCGATCCCCGCCCTGCCACTTGTGTCATGGTTGTTGTGTCCTTGGGCAAGACACTTCACCCACCTTGCCTCGTGTGAATGTCGATAGTTAGCTGCTGCTATCGGTGTATGAATGTGTGTGTGAATGGTAACGTGGGAAAGGAGAAACAGGTCAACCAGGTCACCAAGAGCCAGCAGGTCAGTACAGGGTTTCTCCTGGCTCAGAATGGGCCTTTGGGGGGTGAGAACATGGAACAACTTTTTTGGGGTCACGACTGCAACAGTAAAGGCGCAAAGTTGGTTAACTTTCAGAGCGGTGTGGGGTTGAGAAAGGAGAGTTTCAATGATCGTTTTATTACAGTTATTTTGTTTTCATGATCGAGGGAAGCAGTAATATAAATTGAAATGCAATGCATCCTCCAGCCCTACAAGAAGGATGACTTGTATTGGGCTGAACTAGAAACACATTCGGAGAGGTTTTAAATAGCATAATATATTCTCAATTTTTTGTCATTTTGGCGCTGGTGATTTTCGTTTGGGGGGGGGGGGGCATAAAACCACTTTGGCACCTTTCATATAGACTGTGGCTGTGTATTAAAAAGAATAGGGTAACAGTATATAGTACTTTTATATTAGTATTGTTATTAACACATTCATCAACCAGGTCACCAAGAGCCAGCAGGTCAGTATTATGTTAACTGTTAACTTTCCTTCTGTGTTTAAATTGATTTTGCTTTTGGGGTCAGAAAGGCCAAAAGTAACTGAAAAATGCTGTTTTTTTTTTAAAGTATGTATGTTAAGTATGGAAGTTATCTGAGGAAATGTCTGTTGTTCTGTCAGTCTTGAAGCTGTTGTGACACTGTAACGTCCTGGATGGGGATACATTTGCCTTTTATTTTATTTTATTTTATTTTATTTATTTTATTTTATTTATTTTATTTTATTTTATTTTATTTATTTTATTTTATTTTATTTATTTTATTTATTTATTTTATTTTATTTTATTTTATTTTATTTTTTATTTTTAATTCACTTTTCTAATGTGTATTCTATACATGATGTATTTTAATCTTGAGGTATTTCATGCCCCGGTAAAGCCCTTTGAATGGCCTTGTGTCTGAATTGCGCTATAGAAATACATTTTCCTTGCCTTATAAAGTATCTATCGTTCCCCAGGTCCCTAAGTCTCCTCCCCCGGTGGTCAACATTAAGCCCATCCAGACCATCGCCTCCCAGCAGCTGAAGAGTGTGGCCCATCAGGTGGCACTACAGAGCGGGGCAACGGGGCACAAGAAGGTGGGTCAACCTCTGGTTCCTCTGGACTTAGCAATATGTAGCAGAAAAGGCCTTTGATCTTGTAAAACAGACACGTTTGAGGTGTTGGAACATCGTTTGAGGTGTTGGGTGAAGGACTTTTTTTCCTAAATCAGGTCCTAACTCTAATTACCATGGTTGCCAAACAGTTAAGATAGAAATTGTGGGTAAGAAAGTTTCAGTAATTTTCAGATTTTCAGTTACAAAGTTAATTCACAACGGGGTTAGAGGTTTAAAACATCATTCACCTTACAGCTATCTAGTCAGCATTTCAAAATCAGCATTCAATCAATCAATCAATCAATCAATCAATCAATCAATCAATCAATAACCTTTATTTTCACTGGAAAGACACTGAGGTTTTTTTTCCTCATTTACAGTGACGACGAGCATACCCAATAAACACAATCACAAGGATAACATATAATGAGCAGAGAAAACAGAAATAAAATAGGATGAAAATGAATATACATTAATTTAAATAAAGTATATACAATACAAAAAAAGAGCAAGAATAAAATAAGATGAAATACTAAATGAACAATGAATTTATGATTTTGGTTTAGGTTTAAAAAACAATTGAATAACCAATAACGATTTAATCTGTTTTGTGATTTGAAGTGTGTTGTTGTTTATTTCTTCCTGCCAGTCGGAGCCGGTCAGAATCCAGATCCAGGTTCCTGCCAAACAGGAAGTGAAGCCCGTGAGTCACATGAAGCTGGCGGCCAATGGGAGCGCTCAGATCATCCACCTCTCGCCTGTGATTGGTCAGGGCGGCCAGCAGTACTTCCTGCAGCAAAATCCCGGAGACCCTCCCATCCAGCTGCTGCTCCAAGGCCCCTCCTCCTCCATGGGTGTGTAACGGGAAATATTTAGGGCTGGCCCGAATTATTCGAATACTCGTTCGGAAAATTAGTATTCGGAGCTTAAATTAGTATTCGGAGCTTTGTTTTTTTTTTGTTTTTTTATATAATTTTAATTTTTTTAATTTTTTTTATTTCAACATTTTTTTTGCAAGAAGCTAGTACTGCAATATAATGTCATCAAATAATTTTATATTTGGATATAAAAGTTAGTAATATTGTAGTAGTAGTAGTAGTAGTATTGCTCATTTAGGAGGATATTACATCACTAAGTGTCATAGCGCATCCATTACTTCACCTCCGAGCGCGTAATATGCAGATACTGTCAAAATCGGTTCCAGGGAGTATATAGGGATTATTAACGTTTTTTTTTTTTTGGTTTTTTTTGCAATCATATGCAATATTTCATTTGCCCTAAATATTTGCATTTTGCATATGATTCTCTAGACTCGAATGTCAGAATGCTTATTAATGCAATAGGAAACATTGTATTTATCTTATTATAACCTTTATTTAACCAGGAAAGTCTTATTGAGATTAAAAATCTCTTTTACAAAAGAGTCCTGGCCAAGACAGGCAGCAGCACAGTTAGTTACAGACAATCATTTAAAAACAACAAAGAACATAAAAATAGAGTCACAGTCAGAACATCATCAAACAAAGCATGTACAGACAGAAGAGCCAGCTTCAACATCATTAAGTAAGGACTTGAACATGTTTAGAGAAACCAGCTCCTTAAGTTTTAGCGCATTTTGCAGCTGGTTCCATGAAAAAGGAGCAGCATAACTAAATGCCCTTTTCCCCAGTTCAGTACGGACTCTAGTCACAGTCATTAAAAACAAGTCCTCAGAGCGGAGCTGATACTTTCCTGTGCTTTTCTGAATGACATACTTCTGCAGGTATGTAGGAAGAACCCCGAGGATGGTTTTATAAATTAGGATATGCCAATGATGGAGTCTGCGGGTGGACAGGGCAAACCATCCAACTCGAGCATACAAAGAGCAGTGGTGCGTGAGGGGTTTAAAAGAAGTAACAAATCTCAGTGCTCCGTGGTAGACCGTGTCCAAAGACTGTAGGCATTTTGAAGATGCATTCATATATAAAACATCGCCATAATCAAGAAGAATCTTGTATTACTCCTGTATGTCTAGGATTAGATTCCTCAAATGTTTATTGAAGAGCACTCAGACTGTTCCTCCCCAGCTCCCCCCCCCTCCCTTGGATACCCCCCCCCCCCCCCTGTAACAGTAAACAGTCTGTCGCTCCATGTTCTTACTGGATGCAAGAACTTGAAGCCTCTGTTGTTTGATTGAATACTCTTTGCTTGATTATTACAGCCTTGTGATCTCATTTTCTCACTACAGGTTCTCTTCTCCCATTGGTCCAGAAGATCTCCAGCCCTGTGACATCATCAAACCCCGCCTCCTCAAGACCCCTGGCAGCGAATCACAACAAAGTTACAGTGTCGCCGGCAAGAGCACAAGCCACTCCCATATCCCCGGCTAAACCAATCAGCATGTCGATAGCTAAAACGCCTGCCACGACCACACAACAGCTAATCAGAACAACCATAAGCAACACGCAGATAGTTAAGACAGTCACCACTACTAGTGTGCCCTTAGTTAAAATGGCTACCACTGGCTCACCGCTAGTCAAAACAACCTCAAGCAGCAGTTTGCCCATAGTCAAAATGGTGTCCAGCGGCTCTGTAGTCAAACCGACGGTCAGTAATACAACAATAGCTAAAACAATCCCAACTAGCAGCACGCCTATAGTCAAATTAGCCACAATTGGGACAGCGCAAGTCAAAACAACAGGTAGTCCCACACCCACAGCTGTAGTTAAAACGCCTGCTACTGCTACTGCTACTGCTGCTGTTGTTGTTGGGACGCCCTCCCCAGCCCCAAGAAGAGGTCGCCCCCCCGGCTCGGTGAACACACAGACCCTCTCTGCCCGCGACAGAGAGAAAGAGAAAGAACGCAAGATGAAGAAAAGAGAGAAAAAGGTAGCCAAGGTGCAGACGCGTTCGGGGCGGGTTTCACGACCGCCGAAATACAAAGCCAAAGATTATAAGTTCATAAAAACAGAAGATTTGGCAGATGGAAGGCAGTCCGATTCTGATGATTATTCGGACGTGAGTGTTGAGGAGGAGGGAGGGGAGGGGGGGCCGCATAGGGAGGGGGGGTCGCCACACTCACTCACATACAGTCACAAGTCGCGTAGCCACCGCTGTAGCACCTGCGATAAGGCTTACATCGGGCAGGGGGGGTTGAACCGCCATTTTAAACTGAACCCCACACACGGAGAAGCTACCAGTCCTACTCCTCCGCCTGACAACGCCGCCACCGAGCCGAATAATCCTAATCTGCCCGGTAACACAGACGTCGGCCAATCAGAAGAGAGCACGGCACAGAGTCTCCTAGACGACGGCCAATCGCAGGACGGGGAAGAGAAGAAGAAAGACGACAAATCGGCAGCCACGGCAACAAGCAGGGTAAGAAAAACAAACGATCGAATAATCACAGTTTAGATCGTATGTTTATTTCGGAGCAATTTTGGACTTTCTCCAAGGGGGGAGGAGCCAAGTCCTGTCTGTTAGTGGAAGGCAGCCCCTGATTGGTTCATGTAGTCACGGTTTGACTGGAGGCTAGATTGATGACTACATGAACCAATCAGGGGCTGCCTTCCACTAACAGACAGAAAGTGGGGAGGGTCCGGTCTGACTGGAGGCTAGATTGATGACTACATGAACCAAAAATAAAGTATCTAAAATTAAAATCCAAAAGCTCTACTCCAATTTAACACTGCCTACCTTTCCCTGTGTGCAGATGGAGGGGGGTCACACATCACACACAACACACACACACACTAAACACCACAACACACACACACACCACACCACACACAACTCTAGCTCTCCCTGTGTGCAGATGGAGGGGGGTCCTAAACAACTCACACACAACACCACACACACACTAACTCTTGGCTCTCCGGTGCAGATGGAGGGGGGTCCACACACCACACTATCTAGCTTCTCTGTGGCGATGGGGGCTCAGCACACACACGCAGACAACAAGGCACCAAACCCACACACACACACACACTAACTCTCTGCTCTCCTGTGTGCAGATGGAGGGGGTCCGTGGCCGGTCGGCTTGCGGGGGGTGCTAGCAGCGGCCGCAGAAGAAGAACGGCTAGACACGGACGAGGAGGATGCACCACCACAACCTCTAAATAAAACCTCACACACAACACACACACACACACACACTAGCACCCACTCTAGGGCACACATCAGCATTCACCATTTAAAACTATTGTTTTTTTTTAATATTTTATTTTTGGATTATTAATTTTTTTTCTCCAAAGAACACAAACACCATTTAGAACAATTAAGACCTTATCAGATTATGAATAAAATTTGGCCTGGTTTCCTCACTCAAATTGTTCTATTGACGGTTAACTTTAATTAAATAAAAAAAACTGAACTTTTGCATCAACTTGAACATTAACACACACAGAAACACACATCAGCAGCATTCACCATAAAGCACAACTTTGGTTCGATTGTCAAGTAATCAGACAGAAAATTAAGACCTTCTCAAATTCATGAATGAAATTAGGTCTGGTTTCTTGACACTCAAATTGTTCTATATTATAATATTAAACCTGCAGTGTGTAGAATTTTGGGTTTTATTTCCTAGCAGATTTTGTAGAAAGTAATTATAATATCCATAAGTACTTAATTTAGTGATCCAGTCAGACTGTACCATGTTGGTTAGACTTAAACAGTGAAAAAACTTTTATTGGAATTATTTTTTCCGTAAAGGTGCTATATTGTCCATTTCTGCAATTTGGACCAAGCCAGTGTCCAGCCACTTGGAAAGTGCATAGTGGAAGTCATCAGTGCATGTTAAAATTAATGTCTGTCCTTGAAGCACTGAGTCTGTTATTTCTAAGGGTTGGGTACCAGGAGGTGTTCTAGAACTTGTAGAACTTTCTGATGATCATATCACACTGCACTTTAACTTAATGACTGAGTGTCAGTAGATCAGTCAGACTGTACCATAGCCTGTTGTTAGATTTAAACGGTGAATGATCCTCTCTGTCATGTGGTTAAATAATCCTCTCCTCCATTGTCCGTTCAGTGCTGTGGTGGCAGTCGTCGGCCGACGCGGCGACCTCGCAAGATGTGTCACAGGCAAAGCATGAAGAACAGAACTGCAGTAGAGTGACGATGAGAGAGAAGATGTTTGTTGAGGTATGGTTGTAATTTTTATGCTTTATTGATAGTGTAGAGACAGAGTTGAAATGGGGCAGAGCGGGGGTAGTGACATGCAGAGAACGACCGCGGGCTGGAATCGAACCCGGGTCCGCTGCTGGCCGAGGCCCATGGTGGGGGACGCCCTACCAACTGAGCTAAGGGCGCCCCCAATAACTTTGACTCTGATAGCATGTTAAACAGAAGTGATGTAACCCCCCCTGCCTCTGTGTTTCAGCTGGTGGACGACTGTGAGGATGAGGAGTTGATGGATGTGGTTCTTCCTCGTCTGACCAAAGTGCTTTAGTCTGTGGGAGTGGGTGCCAGTGTGTTTACTCATTTATCCTTATTTAATAGTTTAGTCTATAGTCCTGTTTTACTCTGAGGTGTGTGTGTGTGTGTGTGTGTGGTGTGTGTGTGTGTGTGTGTGTGTGGTGTGTGTGTGTGTGTGTGTGGTGGTGTGTGTGGTGGTGTTATCGTGGTGAGGGGGGATGGGTCGTATTAAGAACTTTCTGTTACATTTGATTGTATTAAAAGTGATATAGTCAATCAATAGCAATCAAGTCTGAAGACTTTTCTGTTTCCATTTTAACTAACCTGTAATTTATTTTATTTAAATGTTTTATTTCTATTCATTCGCTTTTAAATGTTTTATTCATTCGCTTTTCTAATGTGTATTGTGTATTTTAATCTTGCCCCTGTAAAGCACTTTGAATGGCCTTTTGTCTGAATTGTGCTAATAAACTTGCGTTGCCTATAGAAATAATGATTGATTGATGTATTGTAGGTGGACCGGCGCGGGCCTGCTGGTCTGGTTCGGCCCGGTACGGATAGGAGCGTTCTGACTGGTACCTTTAGGCCCGGTATGGATAGGACTGGTACCTTTAGGCCTGGTTCGGTCCGGCCCAGATTCCCTGACGTGTACCAGCAGTTTGAGACGCTTCAGGGGTCAGTGAGGCAGGCAGCACAGGAATACATCAACAGTCCCATGGGATCCAACACGCCTCTGGAAGTCAGGAATATAGAGGTGTGTGTGTGTGTGTGTCTGTCTGTCTGTCACTCTGTCTGTCTGTGTGTGTGTTGTGTCTTTCTGTCTGTTAATCTGTCTGTCTGTCTGTCTGTCTGTCTGTCTGTCTGTCTGTCTATTTAGTGTCTTGCTCAAGGACACAATGGTACAGGCTAGTCTCTCGGTCTGCATCAGGGTTAACTGTTTGTGTGTTGTGTGTGTGTGTGTGTGTGTGTGTGTGCGTGCGCGTTTCCGTGTGTGTGTATTGTGTGTGTGTGTGTGTGTGTGTGTGTGTTGTGTGTGTGTGTGTGTGTGTGTGTGTGTGTGCGTGTGTGTGTGTGTGTGTGTGTGTGTGTGTGTCAGGTGGCCCGCTCTCTGGGGATCCTGGACGAGGTGAACAGGATGAAGGTACTTCCTGGTTCGTCTCCCACTCCGGCCAATAAGAACGTCCGATACATGGAGGTAAGCAGCTCACCGTCAGGCCTGTGTGTTTATCTGTGTATCTCTAAAGCCTGCTACATACTCCGCGAGAAGAAAGAACAAAGTTCTCGGTGACAGAGCTGAGAGAAGTTCTTTCTGGTCTGACATTACATACTTCACTAGAACTCAAGTGGTGAACTCCTCACCGCGGCACACGTCATACTGTTACCATGGTAACTGACTTAGTAGCGCCAGCTGATTTTCCTCATTGACTTCAGACTGACCAATCACACAATAGTTCAGACTGACCAATCACACAATAGTTCTCTGACAACCTGCGAGAACAGCTGAACAAGAGCTGCAGCTCTGTCACCCAGAACTTTGTTCCTTCTCCTCGCGGAGTATGTAGCACGCTTTACAGTAGTGCATAACTGTGCTCATGTAAACATCAGAGGCAGGACCTAAGTATCCTGTCCAATTCGGTTCCAGTCTGATTCATAAACTCTATTTCCCAGAATTCCAAGATGCTTCCTCCTTCAAAGAGATTCAAGATGGAGAACAGCGTTTCAGTTCACCAGAACGGGATCGAGAACAGGACAGGTACCAGTACATCTCTCCCTCTCTCTCTCCTCCTCTCTCTCTCTCTCTCTCTCTCTCTCTCTCTCTCGCTCTCTCTCCTTCATACTACAGCTGATCATAAACAGAATCTAGTTAGCATGCAGTATGCTACACTTGGGACATAATTTAACTTATTTATTTCATCATAACATTGCGCCTTGATCTTGCCTCTTGCTTTTATATCCGTCTCATCCCTGTTTGTTTTCATATGGAGGCTTCGTCGATGTGACGTCACTTCACGTGCGCACTGGATTGTGGGTCAGAATCGCCCAAATAGGATGCACTTTTCAACACAAAAAATCTCGGCCTTATCTAGTAGACATCCGGGTTTTTTCTTACCATCCTAAATCTGACCACAAGAATCAGGACATCCTAAATCTGTTTTCTACCAAACTAAATAGTAGATAGTATGGGATTCGGAGCACAACCATAGTTTAATCTCTGATCTACTGTTTGAAATGACGTCATCATGTGTGTGTCTCTTTAAGGTTTGACCTCTGTGACCCCCACGACCCCTGTTACCCTGCCAACGACCCCCGTTAACCTGACGACGACCCCCGTTAACCTGACAACGACCCCTGTGGTTACAGCCGGGTCCAAACCTCTGAGCTCTGAGTCCATCTCAAGGTCAGTTCAGTTCAGTTCTGTTCTATGGCTTTGTGTTCGATTTATTTATTTACTTATTTGTTTATATTTATTTATTTAACCTTTATTTTACCAGGCATAATTGCTTGAGGTCAAATTACCTCTTTTTTTCCAAGGCCTTGTCTTTTTTGATGATTTTTTGGGCATTTTTGGCTTTATTACAAACTCCAGTTCTGTTCAGTTTGATGGCTTTTGGTTTGATTTATTTCTGTGTTTGAATTATTATTATTTTTTTCAGTTAAATGTAAAGCAAGGTGTAACTGCTACGGGCTTTTATGTGACATTTATTTCTGTTTTTAATTTTTAATTCTTTTATTATTATTTTTTTTAGAAAAATTAATAATGCCCAAAAATAATATTTAAAATATATAACAAAACATTTTTTTTTCTTAAATATGCTTTAGAACAAAGTATGGTTGAGGAGCTCAGTCTGATGTGTGTCTCTGGTTCTTTTAGGTCCACAGACGGCCAGGGAGACGGACCCCAGACCCAAACCCCCAACACATCTGACCCAAAACAGAACAGCTCTAATGTAAGTAGACAACTTTGGGGCGACTGTGTCTCAGGTGGTAGAGCGGGTCGGCCGATGATCAAAGGGTTGGCGGTTCGATCCCCGCCCTGCCACCTGTGTCATGGTTGTTGTGTCCTTGGGCAAGACACTTCACCCACCTTGCCTCGTGTGAATGTCGATAGTTAGCCTGCTGCTATCGGTGTATGAATGTGTGTGTGAATGGTAACGTGGGAAAGGAAAACAGGTCTCCCTTGAAAAAGAGTCTTCGGTCTCAATGGGATTTACCTGTAGAAATAAAAGTTAAAAAAAAAAAAAATGGCAAAGTTACATGATTATATCTATGAGTTAAAAATGTTTCCTCATGTAGAGTTCTCTAGTACTCTATATGGAGAAAATCTGTTATGAGATTTCAGGGAAAGCAGAGAAGTTTAAACAGATATGTCAGCCTTTCCTGGACTATATAACAGTACTGAAGGGACCTACATGACACCTCGTTGACTTTTTATTTTCTGCTTAACATTTACCTTTATTTTACACAATGTCCTTAGAAACCTGTAAAGTAGAGTACGCCATGTTAGCTGTCAATTTTATTTTGTCTTTTGTTTGTTGTTTGTGAGAGAGAGAGCGAGAGAGAGAGCGAGAGAGGAAGCGAGAGAGAGCGAGGAGAGAGAGAGAGAGAGAGAGAGGAGAGAGAGAAGAGAGAGAGAGAGAGAGAGAGAGAGAGAGAGAGAGAGAGAAGAGAGAGAGAAGAGAGAGAGAGAGAGAGAGAGAGAGAGAGAGAGAGAGAGAGAGAGAGAGAGGAGAGAGAGAGAGAGAGGAGAGAGGAGAGGAGAGAGAGAGAGAGAGAGAGAGAGAGAGAGAGAGAGAAGAGAGAGAGAGAGAGAGAGAATCTTAAAGTTTATTTTTAATAACCAGGTCCTGAGTTGCAGTGATGTCACCATGAAGGATCCTTCCCCGACCCCATCCCCCTCCGACCCCAATAATAACAGCTCTACTGTGAGTAACCGACTAACAAAGATTCATCATGATATCTATGAGTTAAAGGTGCTACGAGGAACTTTTAAATATTTCTGAAACAGTCTCATTTTTCCTCTGATGATCATAAATTACATGTAACAGCAAACGAGACCATCAGTGCAAAGAATGCTATTTTTATATAGTTTTTCTTAATGCCTTTGACTTTTCCTTCTCCCACAGTCCGACCCGTCTCCACCGTCGATCTCTGGGTCCAAAGAGCTGAAAAGCCTGGACACTAACCCTAAGGAGCTCCAACTACCCACCCCAAACCCAACCCCTAAAAAACTACAACTCCCTGAAGCTAAAGGACTACAAAATCCTGAAACACAACAACTACAGAATCCAACCCCTAAGGAACTACATATCCCAACCCCTAAAAAACTACAAGATCCAACCCCTAAGGAACTACATATCCCTACTCCAAACCCCAATGAGCTTCAGGAGGGCCAGGAGATCTACATTCAGACAGAGGGGGAGCCGGGCTTGGATCGCATTGTGATAGTAAACGGGCCGGACGGAAGCACCATGCACATCCAGACTCCAGAGGGCGTTCCCCTGGAGGCAGTACAGGCGCTGCTGGGCATAGAGGCTCCAGAGGCAGGCAAAGAAAAGCAGTGAGACACCCCCTAAGAACCAGGGCTAACACAACCAAGACGTGACCCCAAATACAGGCTCCGAACGGGGGCAAGACGACACAGTGACACACACCCCCTTAGAACCAACAACCAGGGTCAATCCAACTACAAATGGACCCCACAAAGAGGCTCCAGAGGCGGGCAAAGAAAAACACTGAGACAGACGGGGATAGATTGATGACTACATGAACCAATCAGGGGCTGTCTTCCTGTTAGTGGAAGGCAGCCCCTGATTGGTTCATGTGGTCATCAATCTAGCCTCCAGTCAGACCGGACCCTCCCCACTGTCTGTCTGTTAGTGGAAGGCAGCCCCTGATTGGTTCATGTAGTCATCAATCTAGCCTCCAGTCAGACCGGACCCTCCCCACTTTCTGTCTGTTAGTGGAAGGCAGCCCCTGATTGGTTCATGTGGTCATCAATCTAGCCTCCAGTCAGACCGGACCCTCCCCACTGTCTGTCTGTTAGTGGAAGGCAGCCCCTGATTGGTTCATGTAGTCATCAATCCAGCTTGTTTAGATCAACCATATCTGTCGTGATCAGAATCTCTCGTTTTCTCCATGGAAAATTATTTTATTATTTTATGTTTCATATCAGGCTGTGTGCTATCTCTCTGAACAGCTGATTATAAATAAACAAAGACTAAAAATCTAATTAAATTAACATTATTTGGACTGAATGTGACAAAACACAAAACGTGATTGATTGACTGTTTTGTCCCTTGCGGGCTCCGGTAGAGCGTCTGTCTGTCTGTCTGTCTGTCTGTCTGTCTGTCTGTCTGTCTGTCTGTCTGTCAAAGCACTTCTTTCTGGTTTTTATCGGATGTAAATGTGTAAAAAAAAAACTGGTTTTCATTGTTTTTTTGGACTCGTTGATTGAAATTTAGAAACTGAATTAGTTTGTTGTTTATATTGTAGATAAAGAAGAAGAAAAACAGTGTTTAAAAAAAAGAAGTTGCACTATTTTATTACTTTTTATAAAGTTCACAGAAACATTGTCGAGGACGAAGTGAAAAAGTTAAGTTCATTTGTCGCCATGTTTGTTCCTCCAATAAACTGAAAACCATCCAGGACAAGAGTGGACTTCTTTCAGCTGCTCATTCACTGCAAACATGCGCGCAGACACACACACACACGTCGCACTGAGACACACGCACTAACACAAACGCACACTCAGACACACTGAAACACACACGTCTCCACAATCCAGTTTCCAGGTTTTTCAACGAGCAGTTACAGTCTCATATCTTTATTTTATAATTGATTATTTAAATCATCATATTATTCTGTTTATAAATCATTTATCAGGCACATAGATGAAGGAGAAAACACAATCCTGGATGACAAACTAAAGTCACTGTTTCAGTAATGTAGCCTACAGCAATAATCAGAGATCCACAGTGTGTGTGTGTGAGAGAGAGAGACTGTGTGTGGTGTGTGTGTGTGTCTCTGTGTATGTCTCTCTATCTCTGTGTGTGTGTGTCTCTCTCTCTCTTTGTAAGTAGGTGTGTGTTAGCGCAGTGTACCCGTGTCTCCACTAGGGGCGCTGTGTGTGTGTGTCTCTCTCTCTCTTCTCTGTCTCTGTGTGTGTGTCTCTCTCTCTTCTCTGTCTGTGTGTGTGTCTCTCTCTCTTCTCTGTCTCTGTGTGTGTGTGTTTTACTGTGTGTTAGCGCAGTGTACCTTTCTCTCCGCTAGGGGCGCTGTGTGTGTGTTGACAGCCTCCAAACAGAAAGCAACCCTTTAACAGACTCACACGGGGCGATGTCTCGAGCTGACAGCTGAGAAAACATCTGTGAACAGCTGTTTATACTGACCGAGTGAGTGATTCCTTATTATGCTAGTGGTAGCTTAGCATTAGGCGGACGTTAGCTTATAACTAGCCTTCCCTGTCATTCTTAATGTAAAAAATGTTTCAGATGAACCCTGTGTGTTGTGGATGCTAAAT
>CM047517.1:1945150-1955150 GCA_026122265.1 Ammodytes dubius
AGTGTTGTAGTGTGTCATTGTGTCTCTTCAGGTAAGTCAGACTCCACACCGAACTGCTCACTGTTGATGACCGGTTCCGTGGACAGCATCCGGCCGAGTCCCATCTTCCAGCTGGTGTCTCCTGCCTGACCAACAACAGTAGAGACACACACACACACACACACACACACACACACACACACACACACACACACACACACACACACACACACACACACACACACACAGACAGACAGAGAGAGACACACACACACACTAGGGGCCCCTAGCTCAGTGGAGAGGGGTCGGCCGATGATCAAGGTTGGAGGTTCGATCCCGCCCTGCACTGGTCATGTTGTTGGTCCTTGGCAAGACATTACCACCTTGCCGAGCGAATCAAACAGGGTATGGTAAGTTGTCTGTCCCTCTGCCCTGCTCCCTTCTTCCTGTCTCTGTTTTGTCTCTTGTGTTGCAGTTCCTTCACCCACCTTCCACGAATCTCTCTCTAGTTCTAATCGGTGTCCTCTCTGTGTGTCTCCCTCCTCTCTCTCTAGCTGCGTAGGTTTGATGTGCGTGGTCTCCACCGCGGCTCAGTCACGTCTCTCTCCTGGAGCTCTAACGGCATGAAGCTCTTCAGCTCCGACGACAAGGGACGAGTTGTCTTCTCTGCTCTGGATCTGGACCAGGTCTTTTTCTGTCTGTCTGTCTGTTCTGTCTGTCTGTCTGTCTTGTCCACTTCTAGGCAGATGTTAAGTCACTCTTAAAGCTCTTCACCTGTAGATAATTTGCCTCACTGTGGACCAATGGAGCTCAAACTTTTTCTAAATGAATTTATAGCTGTGTGTGTGTGTGTGTGTGTCTCTCTCTCTCTCTCTCTCTCTCTCTCTCTCTCCCTCTCTCTCTCTTCCTTCTCTCTCTCTCTCTCTTCTCTCTCTGTGTCTGTCTCTTTCGTCTGTGTGTGTGTGTGTGTGTTGTGTGTGTTTACCAGGGAGTGTGTAACCCCTGTTCTCCTGCTAGAAGAGCCGTGCGGAGTGGTGCAGCTTGAATACAGTCACCAGCTCCTGTTGGTGTCTTCACAGCAGAGATCTCTGCTTTACTGCACACAGACACAGACAGTGCATCAGCTGGGCGCCAAGCCACGCAAGAGGTGAGTGGAGCTGCATTCCAATAGTAGTTGCACTTCCCCTCGTTCATTCCCCTCAGCCCTTGGCATGACGTAACAGCATACGTTGCACGGAGGGAACTTGGAGAGCGGAGGGAGACTGGGCGGGGGAGGAGCGGGGGATTTAAATGGAACCACTTGCCCTTGTAGTCGCAATGGACCGTCAGTTACATAGGTAAATCTGAATGCAAATAATACAGAATTATAACATTCTGCTAAGGTAGCCTTTGTTGCAGAAAGCCATTTCCATAGCATAACAAACATTGAATTTCGACACAGTAACTCAGATTATCAAGATATTGTTACTTACACATGTAAATTGTTTGCTCCGACATATTTTCTTATTTATGTTAGTTCAACCAAAAACATTTGTTTTAAATAGTCCTCTAATTGGCAGCCATCTGTGTTATAGCAGCAATGTGTAAACTGCAATACATTCACTGGATTGTTCGTATGGAAATAGGATAGCCTAATTGAGGCGTTTTGGAATATATTTATATATATATATTTGTCCTGCGGGTGGCCGCGATGTCCCTAAAAGCATACAGTCTACCGGAAAATAAAAGGAGAAGAAGAAGAAGACGAACTGCAATGCACTGTGGGTGATATCCACCTCGGATTGACCATCCATGTTCACTTGATCACTCAGCCCTCCGAGGGTCTATATCACCAAGTTCACTTCAGTTTCCAGACAATTGGAACGACACTTAAGATGGCGGCGGGGATTCCCCGAGGGCAAGTGAACTAGGGCAAGTTGAACGGGTATTGGAACGCAGGGCTAGTGTGTGTGTGTGTGAGTGTGAGTGTGTGAGTGAGAGTGTGTGTGAGTATGTGATTCTATTGTGTGTGTGTGTGTGTGTGTGTATTGTGTTTAACTCTGTGTGTGTGTGTTTGTGTGTTAATCTGTGTGTGTGTGTGTGTGGTGTGTGTGTGTGTGTGTGTGTGTGTACAAAGCAGTGGGCGTTTCGGGGCGTGCTTTGTGCCCGGCTCTGTAAACAGAGCGACGTGCAGGTGTTGGCATGCCGACCGGGGCTCCGCCTCTGAGGTGTGATGTCACAGGTCAGGTGGAGGAAACGAGACTGTGCAGACCGCTGTTCAACACCCAGTGAGAGAGAGAGAGACGAGAGAGTGAGAGAGAGAAGAGAGGAGAGAGAGAGAGAGAGAGAGAGAGAGAAGACAGACAGAAGAGAGAGAAGAAGACACGACAGGGAGCAAGCAACAGGCAATGTGTGGTTAGCAAGCAAAATTAGTTGTCAGTGGTTTGGCCTTGAGTAGCAAATTCAATTTTTTGGGGTTAGTTTCACATGTATCCAAAGGCTGCAGCCAGAAAAGGAACCCAATAACAAAAGAAAATGTCAAGCTGTATCCTCACTGACACCCCAGAGAAGGAAGAATAGAGCAGGAAAAGGCAGCTAGCATGCAAAAGAAAAAAGGGCAACAAAATCAAAACAACCCAGTGCATCCCAAGCTAGACCAGCTGCCAAGGCTACAGTAAGTTATGTAGGCCTATTTGTCAACTTGACAATGCAATTAAACTTTCAAATTTAGTTCTGCTTTCTTGCCTTCTTTTTAAGATTATTCCCATTAAGATAACATTGTGACAAACAACCCCATAGTGTGTGACAACCGACCCCTTGATGGGGTTGGTTGTCACAATGTGTAAGGGTGTCTTTGATGATTAATTTCTTCTTTATTACAATAAGATAGAAAAAGTGAGGGGTACACATTTCAAGCCAACACCATAAGCTTCAATGTAATGTAGGAATGACTATTGAAAGATGTTTAGGTGATGAGCAATTCTCACTAGAGTAAAAAGTGTGCCTACTTACCCCGTTCTCCCCTACCCATAATGATTTAAGGTAAACAAAAAGTGATTTTGAAAGAAAATGAGAATACACTTGATATTTAAAACCTCTCCGTGTGTGTGTCTGTCTGTCTCTCTCTGTCTGTCTGTCTCTCTCTGTCTCTCTCTCTCTCTCTCTCTCTGTCTGTCTGTCTGTCCTTCCCTCTCTCTCTCCTCCTCCCTCCCTGTCTCTCTCTCTCTCCCTCCTCTCTCTCTCCCTCCCTCCCATCCCCCTCCCTGTCTGTCTGTCTCTCTTCTTCCCCCTCCCTGTCTGTCTGTAGTTTCCCCTTATAGAGCTATTTCCTCGTTCTGGACCAATGGGAGCTTACCGTCCCGATGACAGACAGCTGGGCGTGGTCAGCTGTTTCCATAGAGACGGATGGATCCTCAGCTGGAACGAATACAGTCTCTACGTCCTCGACTCTCTCAACCAGGTCGGACGGGAAAAAACGCCTCAATATTGAAATTACTCAATAATTTTTCACAAAAACAGCTCGTATAGACAGACAAGAGTCGTGGCTTTAAAGAAAGTAACGTTTTTTTGTTAAATGGATGTTTGATTAAGTTTTAATTAAGTTTGTTTGCAGAAGTCAGGTCTCCTTCAATACAAAGTGGATGGAGCGCTGTTCAATGTTTTCCCCACGATGGGCGTGGCCTATTTCATGCACTGTCTCTATGCCCTCTGTTTTTTTTTTCACAATATATTTATTGTAGTATTTTTTTTTTATAGATAGATAGATAAGATAGATAGAATAGATAGAATAGATAGATAGATAGATAGATAGATAGATAGTAATAATAGATGATAGTGATGATGATGATGATATGATAGATAGATCTAATGTGTGTGTGTGATCCAGGTGATAGTCGGGCCCTGGAGAGCGGCGGTGACATCGTGTGCGTGTCGTGTTGTGAGAACGAGATCTTCATCCTGAAGGGAGACAGAGACGTGATCCGCCTCTCCACGGAGCCGGAGAAGGCCAGCTGTAAGCACACACACACTGAGACACACGCACACACACACACACACACACACACAGAGGGGCTGGCTGCTAACTGTATGTAGAAATACTGCTGCTACTGTTATTTCCCATCCAACTGTAAATACTTCTGCTACTTTTATTACATTTACCTTAATCCATCTAACTGTATTTAATATTAATATTATTATTACTAATATAATAGAACAGAAAGCTAAAGATAATATATACTGTACATGTAGTGTGAAGGCTGTTTACCAGGTTACTGTCATTGCTCAGCTTTTATCTGGGACTGATTTAGTGCACTGTTGGGATGAAACTTTTTTTAAATGTATATCTAAACTGACCTTTGACCTTTGACCTCCAGTGTGCGACCTCTCTGTGCGTCTGACGTCTCCCCTGGCGACGCCCACACTCCTCGCGGCAACCGGCGCCGTGGAAACCGCTCAGCCAATCAGAACCATGGCGATAGTCACCGAGCCGACCGAGGTACGTCACCTGGTTACTTGGGTGGGAATCTCTTGGCACCTCACGATTTAATTCAAAATCGATTCTCAATACATCTTGATGCAATTTTTTTTTATGCACATACCTATGTGTGATTTTCAAAAATATATTTATATACACATCTGAGTTTGCTACTCAGAGTTTGCTAATCACTTTCCTACTGTTTTTATTCTCTCTCTGAAATTTAATCTCTTTTAGCTGTTTTATCTACTACTGATTTTAACGTGTCTCATTTTATTTTCTCTTAGTCTTTTGTTTATTTTGTTTCTGGTTTCTGTAGCACTTTGAGATTACTTTATGAAAAGTGCTTTACAAATAAAATGTATTATTATTCTTACTTTTGTAATGATCATTAAAAACAATCAACAGATGAATTACCTTCTCTAATATTGTATTAGAGAAAAGGCTTTTCTTGTCACAAATATGACTTTCTATGAACAGTGCAATAATCAATGCAGCTTTCAACACAATATGGAAGTATGTAAAAACTAAACCGATTCACTTTAATTTTCTTTATACTCTTGTGAATCATGTTTCTATAGGATTTCTATTCTATTATTTTCTATGTCATTTCAACACATTGTGTAAACAGTACGGCTTGGAATTCAGCTTTCTTACAAAAACGTAAACAGACACAAAGCCAGTGCAGGTCACATGGGTTTGCTGCTCTCTGCCCTTTTGTCGCCACTTTTAACAACTCGCACTTGTGTGGTGTGCATGCGCAGTGGCGCAGGAAATACTAATATTAAATACTAGTAAAAAAAAAAATTATAAATTGATTATTAACTTTTATGAATCGATTCGGAATCTAAATAATAATAAATAATAAATAATATAGGTTAATAAACTGTTTTTCATGTGGATCTTTAAAGGTCACAGATCAGCTGGTCGGCGCTGATCGAAGTCGCAGCAGCTCCGTCACTTCCTGGGACAGTCACTATGGAAACGGCCCCGTCACCCCGGTAACCCCGAGCTCCGGCCGATACAGCGCTCCCATTGGTCGAGAGGAAATGAAACAGGAACTGGTCGTCAAGTCTATAAAAGTGAAGAAGAAGAAGAAGAGGCAGAGTGAGTAGAGAGACAGAGACACACACACAGACAGACACTCTCCCTGCGTTCCAAATCTCATACTCTTTATTTTTTATTTTTTTAAGATATTTTTTTGGCATTTTTATGCTTTATTGATAGTGTAGAGACAGAGTTGAAATGGGGCAGAGAGGGGAGTGACATGCAGAGAACGACCGCGGGCTGGAATCGAACCCGGGTCTGCTGCTGGCCGAGGCCCATGGAGGGGGGGACGCCCTACCAACTGAGCTAAGGGCGCCCCCCTCTTTCTTTTTTCTACCCTTCATTCTACATCTGACCATAAAAATAATCTAGTTAGGATGCAGTAGGCATACTATTGGGACATACTTTTACTCTCTTATTTCATCCTAACATGGCTCCTTGATCTTGCCTCTTGCTTTTATATCCGTCTCATCCCTGTTTGTTTTCATATGGAGGCTTCGTCGATGTGACGTCACTTCACGTGCGCACTGGATTGTGGGTCAGAATCGCCCAAATAGGATGCTGTTTCCAACACTAACAATCTTGGCCGCATGAAGTAGGACATCCGGGTACTTCTAACCATCCTAAATCTGGCCACAAGAATCTGGACATCCTAAATCTTTTTTCTACCATACTAAATAGTAGATAGTATGCGATTCGGAACGCAGGGAAACACACACACACACACACACACACACACACACACACACACCACACACACACACACACACACACACACACACACACACACACAACACCTCATTAACTCTCTGTATCTCCATTCCTCAGGCAGCAGCAGCCGACTGTCAGAGAGCAGTTGTAGTTCAGACGCCATGTTTGTAGTCCAGGACGGAAGCTGCAGCGACGCAGGAAGTGACATCACATCCGTCTCTGGTCTGGACCTTCAAACCCGGGAGTCTCCGGAACAGATACAGCACACAGAGGAGCCTGGGTGGGGAGTGGTGTGTGTGTGTGTGTGTGTGTGTGTGTGTGTGTGTGTGTGTGTGTGTGTGTGTGTGTGTGTGTGTGTTGTGTGTGTGTGTGTGTGTGTGTGTGTGTGTGTGTGTGTGTGGTGTGTGTGTGTGTGGTGTGTGTGTGTGTGTGTGTGTGTGTGTGTGTGTGTGTGTGTTTTGTGTGTGAGTGAGAGTGTGTGTGTGTGTGTGTCTCTGTGTGTGTGTGCACATAGGATCGGGGTGCTGAGGCCGCCATGTTGCACCGCCATGTTTCTACAGTAGCACAGAACGGACAAACTTAACGGCCTTACACGTTTTTATATATAGTGGGCGTCCTGGGGAAATGCACCTGTTGGAAGACCAAGAAGAAGAAGAAGTACTATAGAATAAATAACTAAATACATCTTCACCTCATCACTTGATATTGTGGAAAGACTTGAGGCAGTGGTGGATGATGCCATCTTTAGTAACTAGCTTCTTGTCCTTGAAGGCCACCGTAGCTTCTGTAAATTCTCCTCTAAAGGGAGGGGTTAGCAAGGGAGCGCTGACATCTACAATCTCACCACTTGATGCTATTAAATACTCCCTATTACACACTGTATATTTAACTATTTAAACCCCTTTTATTGTGTGTGTGTGTGTGTGTGTGTGTGTGTGTGTGTGTGTGTGTGTGTGTGTGTGTGTGTGTGTGTGTGTGTGTGTGTGTGTGTGTGTCTGTCTGTCTGTGTGTATATATCCAGCTCCCTGACCCTCCCCAGTCTGGATGATCCTACCCCAGTATCGAGCTCTGATCCTGGGCATGAGATCGTGCCCTCCACCCCCGACGTGGATCTCCTGCTGGAGTGCACCTTCTCCTACATGACCAACGCCCAGCAGCCAATGGGAGAGCAGGAGGACGAGAGCAGCCCTCTGATTGGATTAGAGGAACAGGAAGAGGAAGAGGTGATTATAAACAGCTAGCGTAGTAAAAAACACTTCCGCTTTAGTCCAAAGTTTCTGAAAGTTCCTCGGAGCATGTTTTATAAACTCTCTCTCCTATGTGTGTGTGTGTGTGTGTGTGTGTGTGTGTGTGTGTGTGTGTGTGTGTGTGTGTCTGTCTGTCTGTCTGTCTGTCTCTCTCTCTCTCTCCGTCCGTCCGTGTGTCTCTGTCTCTGTCTCTGTCTCTGTCTCTCTCTCTCTCTGCTCTCTCTCTCTCTCTCTCTCTCTCTCTCTCTCTCTCTGTCTCTCTCTCTGTCTCTCTCTCTCTCTCTTTCTCTCTCTCTCTCTCTCTCTCTCTCTCTCTCTCTCTGTCTGTCTGTCTGTCTGTCTCTCTGTGTGTATTAACAAACAGAAGATGATCAGATGATGTGAAGATTGATTGATTGATTGACTGATCTCCTGTGTATATATTAACAGACAGGTGATCTGGCGCCCCCTTGTGGCCTGGTGAATGACAACATGTTCTATTCCACTGTGGAGCGACATCATCATCACAGTGTCTCCAGTGACGACGAGGGCGGAGACATCTACCACCAGACCTCTGATGTCATCACCGCCGCAGCCAATCACGAGCCGGCAGACACACACACAGACACACAGGACAGAGACACACACACACCGGACCAGGTGAGACACAGACAGACAGACAGACAGACAGATGCACGCACGCACCCACACACGCACACACACACACGCGGGCTCTGTTCGAAAAGCCATACTAATGTCCTACTAATACTAAATGCCCTACTAACGTCCTACTCATACTAAATGCCCTACTTACATCCTACTCATACTAATTTTGACGTCAATTTGAGTATGTTGTGGTTGTGTACGCGATTTTTTGAAGGCGAGAAATGGCCGGATGAGTACTTACTTCCGGGAAGATTTTGTGTATGGATCGACAGGTTACTTTTCCGACAGGTTACATTGCGTCTTTTCAAACGACATGGATTTTTTTTTTAAATTCTTTATTGCTTCTGTATACTTCAGTGTAAACGGTCCGATGAACCTCGCATACACAATGGATGGTTAAGTAGACAGTATGGAGTATATACATGTTGAGTATGTAGGAGGGAGGACGTTAGTAGAGCTTTTTTTTTTAACACAACCACACACAAAATTCCTCGTAGCACCCTTAACACCATGACTTTGAAATCTGCTAAATGTGTGTGTGTCCCATGTTGAAACCAAACCTTAGCCAATGCAAAATCATGATCCAAAAGTTCCTTGTAGAACCTTTTAACTTCTGGGCTGTGTAAATGTGAATGGATTTGTTGGTAGTTATGAGCTAACCCTTGAACTTGCCTCTTGCTTATACATAGTTCTATCTTGTGTCTTGTGTGTGTAGTTGTCAGAGAGCTGGACTGGGTACTCTGGACCAGGAAGTGGAATCCTAAATCTACAGGTGACGGACAGGTGAGCTGATTCTCAGACTCCTAGAGTATGATGTAATCCCCAACCCCTTAAAGGACCTGGAAACCCTCACAAATATCTCTCTCTCTCTCTCTCTCTCTCTCTCTGTGTCTCTCTCTCTCTCTCTGCCTGTCTCTCTGCCTGTCTCTCTGCCTGTCTCTCTCTCTGTCTCTCTCTCTGTCAGGTATGTATGGTGCTTAGACTTTAAAGGAGGCCTGTATTGCTCCCCTCTCCCTGACGCTGGTCTGAATGTAATAACATGTCTGTCTCTGTCTCTGTCCTCTGTCTCTCTCTCTGCCTCTCTCTCTGCTCTCTCTCTCTCTCTCTCTCTCTCTCTCTCTCTCTCTCTCTCTCTCTCTGTCCTCTCTCTCTGTCTCTCTCTCTCTCTCTCTCTCTCCTCTCTGCCTCTCTCTCTCTCTCCTCTCTCTCTCTCTCCTCTCTCTCTCTCTCTCTCCTCTCTCTCTCTCTCTCTCTCTCTCTCCCTCTCCCTCTCCTCTCTCCCTCAGGTATGTCTGGTGCTTAGACTTTAAAGGAGGCCTGTACTGCTCTCCTCTCCCTGACGCTGGTCTGAACTGGCAGAAGTTTGAAGACAACGTCCACCAGATGGCACTGTCCCCTTCAGGTTAGATTATTACTATCTATGTTCCAAATCTCCTCCTCTTTCTCTTTCCTCCCTCTCCCTCTCCCTCTCTCTCTCCTCCACTTTCTCTCCCTCTCCCTCTCCCTCTCCTCCTCTTTCTCTCTCTCTCTCTCTCCCTCTCCTCTCCCTTTCCCTTTCTCTCTTTCTCTCTTTCTCTCTCTCTCTCTCTCTTCCTCTTTCTTTTTTCTATTCTACATTCTACATCTGATCATAAACAGGTTGCGTTCCGAATCGCATACTTTCTACTATATAGTATGTAGAAAAAAGATTTAGGATGTCCCGATTCTTGTGGCCAGATTTAGGATGGTTAGAAGTACCCGGATGTCCTACTTCATGCGGCCAAGATTGTTAGTGTTGAAAACTGCATCCTATTTTGGCGATTCTGACTCACAATCCAGTGCGCACGTGAAGTGACGTCACATTGACGAAGCCTCCATATGAAAACAAACGGAGATGAGACGGATATAAAAGCAAGAGGCAAGATCAAGGCGCAATGTT
>CM047517.1:1960150-1965150 GCA_026122265.1 Ammodytes dubius
ACAGAGACAGGGGAGAGAAGGTAGAGAGAGAGAGAGAGGGGGGAGAGAAGGTACATATAGGCTGTGTCTTATTTAAGGGGCAGGCGGTCTATGAAGGCTATAATAATAATAATAATAATAATAATAATTGATAGGTTTTATATAGCGCTTTATTGCGAGGCACTCAAGGTCTTTACAGGGTTCCAGGTTCCATTCATTCACACACAGTCATACTGGTGGTGGTAAACTACCATAGTAGCCACAGCTGCCCTGGGGCAGACTGACGGAAGCGTGGCTGCCATTCAGCGCCAACGGCCCCTCAGACCACCACCTCAAACATACAGCAGTCATACACATTCACACCAGGCAAGGTGGGTGAAGTGTCTTGCTCAAGGACACAACAACCATGACACAGGTGGCCGGGCGGGAATCGAACCGCCAACCCTTGGATCGTTGGCCAACCCGCTTAAACACCTGAGCCACAGTAGCCTGTGAAGGCCGAACGAGCGTTGTTAATTGAGACAGTCTCCGCAGGTCTCCGTTCATGAGCATTTCCGGTTTGCGTAACAAGCCGTTGCCTTCAAAACCGTGAAACGAAGGCTGCATTTCTCGGCCGCATATGAAGGAGCATGTATAGTTTTATATTTTAACGTAAATTTCATTTTTACGTCAAGCATTTTTGTAGCATTAATTTTTGGATTTAATGTGTGTGTCTGTGTGTGTGTGTGTGTGTGTGTGTGTGTGTGTGTGTGTGTGTGTGTGTGTGTGTGTCTCTGTGTGTGTTGTGTGTGTGTGTGTGTGTGTGTGTGTGTCTGTCTGTCTGTGTGTGTGTGTGTGTGTGTGTGTGTGTGTGTGTGTGTGTGTGTGTGTGTGTGTGTGTGTGTCTGTCTCTCTGTGTGTCAGGTTCCTTCCTGTGGCTGGCTCAGAGCAGGAAGGATCTGTTCTGTGTTTGGGATCAAGACGGAGAACTACGGCCCTCATCTGTCTCTCTACCTCCAGAGGTAACACACACACACACACACACACACACACACACACACACACACACACACACACACACACACACACACACACACACACACACACACACACACACACGCGCACACACACACACAGACACACACAGAAACGCACACAGAAACGCACATAAGATTTGTGAGTTGATTCAAGTTGAAAAAAATATTATTTGTGAGAAAATATTCTACAGGTTCAGAATGTGTGACTCTTCTTTACAACTAAAAATGTGTATGTATGTGTAATATGTATATTGTATAGTTATATTAAAGGTGCTCCGAAGAACATTCAGTGTGTGTTAATTCTAGCGCCCTCCTTTGTACAAAAGCAGTAGTGATTTTACCATGCCAGCTGTTGTTCCTGGGTGAGCGTATACCCATGACAAAGGCATTAAGAAAAACTATATAAAAATAGCATTCTTTGCACTGATGGTCTGGTTTGCTGTTACATGTAATTTATGATCATCAGAGGAAAAATGAGACTGTTTCAGAAATATTTAAAAATTCCTCGTAGAGACTTTAACATTATGCCAAATCCACAGAAAGAGTTAGTTGCATGACATTAAAGGAATACTTCACCCATACGGAACCGGTGTTCTATCATTATAAAATCACTATTATAATATAATGAATTAGGTTTTTCTTCCCTCAGTCTTCCCTCAGTCTTCCCTTGGCCCAGCTGTCCTGTTAATCCTAACCCTTACTGTGATGTCACAAGAAGGAAACTGTAGGGTTAGACAGTGAGACCATAAAACACTCTTTCTGCCTTTTCTCAGGCTAAAATGATCCGATTTAATAATTTTTTTCACATTTATACTAAATAGGATCTCAGAGTTCAATACACCTTCATATTCCCACCGGTGAAGTAGGGCTTTAAGCATTAATGTGATTGTCCCCAGGTGGAGTTGACTCACTTGTCGGCCTGCCCTGATGCATTGTGGGCCTTAGACACACACGGTCGCGTGTCCATCAGAACTCTGTCTCCCTCATGTCCCATTGGAATGAACTGGACTCCTCTGGACCTGAGCCAGCTGGGTGAGTAGACAGACATCAACATGAGCTGTCAGTCACGAGTTAACAAGACAGAATGATTTAAGACGGACGGGAATGGAAGGTTTCAGGAGGTGTGTGTGTGTATAAGTGTGTGTGCGTGTGGGTGTGTCTGTGTGTGTGTGTGGAGGGGGGATGGGGGGGGGGCTGTCAGTCAGGAGTTAACAAGACAAAAACTATTTATTGACAAATGAGAATGAGAGGTTTCAGGAGGTGTGTCTGTGTGTGTGTGTGTGTGTGTGTGTAGTACGTACTGAGACTGTGTGTGTGTGTGGTACGTACTGAGACTGTGTGTGTGTGTGTGTGTGTGTGTGTGAGTGTGTGTGTGTGTGTGTGAGTGTGGCTGTGTAAGTGTGTGTCTCTCTCTCAGCTGTCTCTTTCCATCACTGGTTGTGTAACAGGTCGACAGCGAAACTTTGTTTACTGTATGTCCGATCTGTTTTTAGTTTCTGCCCTTCTCACTATCACACACACACACACACACAAACCACAACACACACAACACACACACACACACACACACACACACACACACACACACACACACACACACACACACACACACACACACACACACACACACACACACACACACACACACACACACACACACACACACACACACACACACACACACGACTGGGACTAGATGTCCTCTAAACTCCACTAATAGCTGCACTGCACTGTTGGCAAAATGTATATTACATCACATGAACATTGTCAATCAAAGTCAAATTAGTCTTATTTCTATAGTCAGTACACACACACCTACACACAGTCATAGAAACACACACACACACACACACACACACACACACACACACACACACACACACACACACACACACACACACACACACACACACACGTCATAAAGTCTAAATGTAGTTGGTGTTGACCTACAGCAGCATCACGTTGGGTCAGAGGTTAGAGGTCAGGACATTGATGACATCATGTTTATTCTACTGTCAGTTACCATGACATTCCACCACTGGCCTTTAACTTGTATGTTCATGTAAACAGACTAGTATTCATTTGTTTGTACCTCTATAACATCAACACGCGTTATAGAAACAGCTGACGCTTCTGAAGAAGACTGCAGGAAGTAGTCGAAACATGCCAAGGTACAAACAAATGAATACTAGTCTGTTTACATGAACATACAAGTTAATTTATGAACCTTTTTGAGTCACCACTGGACTTGTTGCACAGGTGGCATCCTAACATAGAACCACACTGGAATCCACAGAGGGTTTTTCACACACTGTCTGAACCTCAATAAGTTGTCCCGTCCAGGTCTACATGCCTAAATGCATTGAGTTTCTTCCATGTGATTGGCTGATTAGTTATATGTGTTAATGGGGGCACCCTTAGCTCAGTTGGTAGGGCGCCCCCCCCCCCCCCCATGGGCCTCGGCCAGCAGCGGACCCGGGTTTGATTCCAGCCCGCGGTCGTTCTCTGCATGTCACTCCCCTCTCTGCCCCATTTCAACTCTGTCTCTACACTATCAATAAAGCATAAAAATGCCAAAAAAATAAAATAGAAAAATAAATAAAAAGTTATATGTGTTAACAAGAAGATGAACTGCTGTACCTAATAAAGTGGCCGGTGAGTGTAAATATATATATTTATGTATTTGTTCCCCTGTGTTCCAGGTAACGTGCGTCTGGTGAGTGTGAGCTGTGGTTGTCAGAATGTCTGGGCCGTGGACACTCGAGGAATCGTTTACTTCAGAGTGGGAACGCAACCGCTCAACCCCAGTATGATGCTGCCGGCCTGGATCCACATAGAGCCACCAAGACAGGTACACACACACACACACACACACACACACACACACACACACACACACACACACACACACACACACACACACACACACACGCGCGCACACGCGCGCGCACACGCACACACACACACACACACAAGAAGCGATGATCCCTGTAACAGTGAAAGTTTTAAAACAAAAGTTTAGAACTGACCACAACAGTACTTATTATTTATTGGTTTAGTTCAGGGACATTGCACACTAATCAACAGTCTGTGAGTGAGCCAGAGTTAGCATAAGAGGCTAGTTAACATCTGCTGTCCCCGGCCAGATATGTAAAAGGCAACCTAAAATTACAGAAATAAAATGCACGTATAAACAAAGATAAAAAACAACATAGTCGACTCAGAAAATACAGTAACACATAGTGAGAATGAACTGACAGACAATGGCAAACAAACAATAAAACACAGCGTACATTACTTGCCCTGACGGTGCCCCTCCTGGGTCCCGCAGTGAAGAGACTATCACAATGAACATGTTCAATTTGCCCCAGTTTATTTATTTATTTATTTATTTAGCTTTTTTTTGTATTTTTTTGTATTTATAGCTTATTTTCTATCATTCTGTCTTATTTATTTATTTCTATTTTTATTTTTTGTCTTTCTTGTCTGTTTATGTGAGGGAGGGAGGAGAGGGGAGGGGGGGTTGTGTAAGTATTGTATGTGTCTACTTATTCTGTTTTTTGTCCATCTGTGAAAAAAAACTCAACCACTCAAATAAAAGTAAAAAAAAACACAAACACAGCGTACATGTACCTGTCCAGGTAACTGTGACATCATATCTCCTCAGCCAATCGGAGTGCAGCTTGTTGCTATAGAGACGAGCCCTAACGACCGGTTGCTGTGGGCGCTGGACAACAGAGGAAGTGTCTTCGTCCGAACGGGACTGAGCGAAGAGATGCCCGTAGGAACAGACTGGGAACTGGTGCCAGGTCTGTCTTTCTGTCTGTCTGTCTGTCTGTCTGTCTGTCTGTCTGTCTGTCTGTCTGTCTGTCTATCTATATAAAGTATCTATCTATTCAGCTATCTAGCTATCAATTTATCTATCTATCTATTGCAGAACTCAAAAAAAAAAGGTTGATTTCTAAATAAACAAAGTGCGAACAAAACAAATAACACAATGTGTGT
>CM047517.1:1970150-1992650 GCA_026122265.1 Ammodytes dubius
GCCAGCGCGGTGACGCCGTAGCGGCGCAGCAGGTAGCGCGCATAGTCCTGATGGTCGTGCACCAGCGAGTAGAGCAGCGCGTCAGAGGGCGGGAAGGCGCGCGGCGCGCCGTCCTCCCAGGTGAACACCTCCATACTGCGCATGTCCTCCAGCAGCCACACCGCCTCGTGATCTCTGACGGAGCGGTAGAAAGAGAAGGACGAGCGCTCACACACGCGCTCAGAGGGAGAGGTAGAGAGCGCGCGCTCATAGGGAGAGGTAGAGAGCGCGCGCTCATAGGGAGAGGTAGAGAGCGCGCGTTGAGAAGGAGAGGTAGAGAGCTGTTCCACCTCGAGCCACGGCATGGTGACCTGAGGAGAGAGGAGGGTTGGGTTAGTGGGCAGGTTAGAACTGATGGACAATAGACTAAACAATATAAATAAACATTATGAGTTAAAGCTTGTACAGCTGAAGCCTCAGATTGTTTGGCCCTTTAACATTCATTGTGTCGAGAGATTTGGACAGTTCCGCAGTATCAACAAAAGCAATGAAAATGCCCTAAAAAATGATTTGAAAAACAAAAAAATACATTTCTGTTGCAGATTGGAAGTGTAAAGGAATTATATATTATATGGTATAAACTCTGGTTATCTTATATTAAGTGAAGCTTAAAGGAATACTTCACCATACGGAACCGGCGTTCTATCATTATAAAATCACTATTATAATATAATGAATGAGGTTTTTCTTCCCTCAGTCTTCCCTTGGCCCAGCTGTCTGTTAATCCTAACCCTACATTTTACCTTGTGTGATGCCCCAGATGTAACGGTAAACAAGTCCAATTTATTATTGTTTTATTTGCACAAAGTAATATCTAGGTATTTACGTGTGTGTGTGTGTGTGTGTGTGTGTGTGTGTGTGTGTGTGTGTGTGTGTGTGTGATGTGTATGGTGTGTGTGTGTGTGTGTGTGTGTGTTGTGTGTGTTGGAATCTCTCAGTGAATTTCTCTCAAGAAAATGTTTCAAGGTTGCAAACACAGTAAGATGAATGAGTTATGTGTCAACAAACCTCTTATATGTCTGTCTGTCTGTGTGTCTGTCTGTCTGTCTGTCTGTCTGTGTGTGTGTGTGTGTGTGTCAGTCTGTGTCTGTGTGTCTGTCTGTCTGTGTTTTATTTTGCAGTTAACTTACACTTAGAGTCTGTGATGAGGTCACGGGAGCAACAGTTGAAAAATATGAAAGTGTCCAGGAACTATCCTCGGTCAAACCTCAGTCTGCTGTTGCTTCTAACTTATATAGCCCAGACCCCCTGCCACACACACACACACACACACACACACACACAGGCATTCACGCACACACATACTCGCAGACACACACGCACACACACATACAGAGAGACACACACACACTCAGAGAGACACACAGACACACAGGCATTCACGCACACGCACACACATGCAGAGAGACACTCACACGCAGACACACACACACACACACACATACTCGCACATACTCGTACATACTCGCAAACACCCACACATACAGGCATTCACTCACACTCACACACACACACACACACTAACCCCGCCCCTCGGCCCGTCCGGTCCATGTGTGGATGTTGTGCAGATCGAGTGTCACACATAGTGAACATAGCGGCCTGAAGGGGTTACATAACCACACACACAGCACTGACTGATGTGTGTGTGTGTGTGTGTGTGTGTGTGTGTGTGTGTCACAATGTTATCTTAATGGGAATAATCTTAAAAAGAAGGCAAGAAAGTAGAACTAAATTTGTAAGTTTAATTGCATTGTCAAGTTGACAAATAGGCCTACATAACTTATTGTAGCCTTGGCAGCTGGTCTAGTTTGGGATGCACTGGGTTGTTTTGAGTTTGTTGCCCTTTTTTCTTTTGCATGCTTGCTGCCTTTTCCTGCTCTATTCTTTCATTCTCTGGGGTGTCAGTGAGGATACAGCTTGACAATTTCTTTCGTTATTGGGTTCCTTTTCTGGCTGCAGCCTTGAGATAACATGTGACAACCAACCCCCCAAAAAATATGACGACCAACCCCAACTTGAATTTCTTGCTAGCATCAAGGCCAACAACCATCTGACAACTAATTAGCTTGCTAAAAACAATCTAAACTATAGCTTACCCTTCACACTTTGTATGGGTAACAAGTGTTTTGTTATAAACCCATTGTGTAAAAGCCTAGAAGAAAAATACTGAGGAGCTAAATATTTTCAATTTGACATGAAAAACACAAACAGTCGTCTCACCTCAAATTCAGCAGTCTAACTCCAAGGAAGACTATGTAGGTGACCTCTGATCCCAATTCTGGATATTTACATACCAAAATTTCACAGACAGTGCCTTCTGGTTCCGAGATATAACGATTGTGACAACCAACCCGTGTGACAAATTACCCCGTTCTCCCCTATTTCACCCAACAACGAATGAATAAACAATTAATAAAATGTTCTTTTATTATAGAAAGTTCTCTTGCGAATATAGCGTTCATAATAAAGGTTGGCTAAGTTAGTTCATCTGCAAAAAAAAAGAAAAAAAATATGTTTTTTTTTTTTTTCTCTCTCTGGGCCCCCCCTGGTGGCTGGGCCCTAGAAAGCTTTCCCACTTTCTACCCCTTATGGGCGGCCCTGTGTGTGTGTGTAATAAGGCCAACCCTCTGCAGTAACACACTAACAGCTGTGTTAGGCGTTAGGGTTAGATGGTGTGATCATAAACAGAGTGTCCTGTGTGTGTGTGTGTGTGTGTGTGTGTGTGTGTGTGTGTGTGTGTGTGTGTGTGTGTGTGTGTGTGTGTGTGTGTGTAGTGTGTGTGTGTGTTAGGGTGAGATGGTGTGATCATAACAGAGTGTCCTGTGTGTGTGTGCGTGCCTCTCTCTGTGTGTGTGTGTGTGTGTGTGTGTGTGTGTGGTATATAAAGGCCATGGTGGTGTGATCATAACAGAGTGTCCTGAAACAAGTTGGTCTTATTTTAAAACGGAATGAGAACACGAGAAACTTGAGCCATGGCGTCTGACGTGTGTGTGACGTCGCCAGGGTGGTGTGTGTGTGTGTGTGTGTGGTGTGTATAGGGTGTGTGTGTGTGGAAACAGCTGACCAAACTCCCGCTCTGCTCCAGTCCTTATCACACAAACACACACACACACATTTATTTTGTTGTTTTTATTGTTTCCACTTTATTTCTGTCTCCTCTCTCTGTCACTGTTTGAATCATTGAAATAATAATGTTAATGTGTGTAGTACTGTGTGTGTGTGTGTGTGTGTGTGTGTGTGTGTGTGTGTGTGTGTGTGTGGTGTGTGGTGTGTGTGTGTGTGTGTGTGTGTGTGGTTTGTTTACTAACCCCTAGCCCCTGACCCCTAATCATGTTAACGTACATTTCTGAATGTCACTTTATATAATTCAATAAAGACTTCCTCAGTTGTGCTCACCAAATCGGCTCCAGTATACAGTATATATATATATATATAATATGACATCATCAAGAAAGTTCTACAAAGTTCTAGAATGCAACGCTCCCTGGGTAACCCCAACCCTTTAGAATAATAACAGAAGCTACAGTGGCCTTCAAGGACAAGAACAATTCTAAATGTTAAACAATGCACCTGATGACATTCCAACTATGACACTTCCAACATGGCAGCGCCAAGGCCTTGGTCCAAAGTATGGAGAAATATGGACATATATGAGACTCTTTCTAAGGGAAAAAATAATAATTAGAAAAAAAAAATTCAGCTATTATGCACTAAATTAAACGTATTTATGGATATTAAAATCATTTTCTACAAAATCTGCTAGGAAATAAAACCCAAAATTCTACACACTGCAGGTTTAAGGTTAGGGTTCAGGGTTGTCTCTTACCCCCTAACCCACCTGTATGTCACAGCAGAAAAACAGTTTCATTCTGCTCAGGTTAGAATGACAGTTATAAACGGTCCCTGTGTTCCAAATCACATACTCTTTCTTTTTACTACACTACATACTAAAGTACAGAAGAGTTTAGTCTTTTTACTACACTACATACTAAAGTACAGAAGAGTTTTAGTCTTTTTATACACTACTACTAAGTACAGAGATTTTAGTCTTTTACTAATAATACTAAAGTAAGAAGAGTTTTAGTCTTTTCACTACACTACATACTAAAGTACAGAAGAGTTTTAGTCTTTTTACTACACTACATACTAAAGTACAGAAGAGTTTTAGGGCCACAGACAGGAGAGAAAAAAAATCAGATAAGGAAGATTATTTTTTTTCATTATGTCGAGAAATGTCAAGAATAAAGATGAATACTTCAAAATGCTATTGGAGTTAGTGGGGCATTTATGTATTTTCAGCAACTACAAATTGTGCATGTATTGGGACATCCTAAATCTTTTTCTGGCATACTAAATAGTAGGGAAGTATGGGGATTGGAATGCAGGGTCTATTGTCAATTGTAGTATACTGAAACTACATACATGCCCCACTAACTCCAATAGCATTTTGGAGTATTCGTCTTTATTCTTGACATTTCTCGACATAATGAAAAAAAAATCTTTCTCGTCTGATTTTTTTCTCTGTCTGTGGCCCTAAAACTCTTCTGTACTTTAGTATGTAGTGTAGTAAAAAGACTAAAACTCTTCTGTACTTTAGTATGTAGTGTAGTAAAAAGACTAGAACTCTTCTGTACGTCAGTATGTAGTGTAGTAAAGAGAAAGAGTATGTGATTTGGAACGCAGGGTGACAGTTATAAACAGTGTCACATTCTAACTGGATATATCTGGTCCACCGCATCATGTGACGAACAGCGCCCTCTGCCGGCCGCTCACTGGAACTACAACCATTTAAATTATATCAACAGCCAATCACATCACAGGATTCACTGGTCACAAACACACGCGCGGCGCACACACACACACACACACACACACACACACACACACACACACACACACAACACACACACACACACACACACACACACACACACACACACACACACAACACACCACACACACACACACACACACACACACACACACACGTTATTTTCATTCACAATCATATATAGATAGATATTGCATTCTAGAACTTTCTAGAATTTTCTAGAATTTTCTAGAACATATCTGTAATATGATGTCATATTACACAGTGCCCATTTAAAGGTGCAGTGTGTAATGTGACATCATCAAGAAAGTTCTAGAAAGTTCTAGAATGCAACGCTCCCTGGGTAACCCCAACCCTTTCGAATAATAACAGAAGCTACAGCGGCCTTCAAGGACAAGAACAATTCTAAATTCTAAACAATGCACCTGATGACATTCCAAAAACATGGATTCCTCCATACGACTTGCCCGCTCAATGGACAAATTGTAACATTAATATTCGTAATTCTCCGCTCAGGAGGATAATTCAGATTATTGGCAGAGGTGATTTTACACCAATGAGGACATATTTATGAATGAGGATATTGATTTTAGCTAATGAATTACTTAAAATGTTACACAGATCCCCTTTAACATTTAATTTAAATTAGAAAACAAAAACCTGATTTACCAAAACAAAAAAGTTCAGGAAGTTCCATGAATGATAGAAGATACAGCTCTGGAAAAAATTAAGACACCATTCCAAGGCTATGTCCCATTACAGAGACCACGCACTTGGTAGGACGCAGTCTCGCGGTCTATGAAGGCTATAGCCTATGAAGGCCGATTTTAAGGCCGATTCCAAGGCCAACGAACCTTGTTAAACGGGACGGTCTCCGCAGGTCTCCGTTTACGAGCATTTCCGGTTTACGTAACAAGCCGTTACCTTGCGTGACGACTCGCCGCTCCTGTGCTGCCTAGCAACCCTGATTGCTGCCAACGGAGACAGCCCTGTCAACGGAGGAAAAAATAAAAAGAAGTTGCCTACCAGACGAAAAGAAAAAAAAGTACAAGAAAAAAAGAAAGGAAGATAAAAGTTAAGAAGATGGAGCAACACGTTGCTGTTTTGTTATTTTTTATTTTATTTTATGCAATCTCTGAAAAAAACGCAATGAATCTTGGGATATGTTGGGCCACGAAGGATACATCTGATGCAGCCTTCAAAACCGTGAAACGAAGGCTGCATTTCACGGCTGCATATGAGGAGCCTTGCAAGGAGCCTTGCAAATGGGACAGCCTTTGCGCGCCGCTATGACGCAATCGGTCTTCAAATGCAGCCTTCGTAGGCTGCAACCCCTGAATCAAGACACAGCACATATGTTCAGTGTCTCTTGTTTTACTCTTTAGAGGCATATGTTTGAGTAGAATGAACATATTGATTTTATACAATATAAACTACTGACTGTGGACTACTGGAGTGTGTGTGTGTGCGTGTGTGTGTGTGTGTGTGTGTGTGTGTGTGTGTGTGTGTGTGTGTGTGTGTGTGTTGTGGATTCGTTGAGCTGGAGGACGTTTTGTGCCATCCAGGATCTGATGTCAGACAGCCATGTCGAGATCAACATTCTAAATATCTTTAACAGATGAGCATCACACACACACACACACACACACACACACACACACCACACACACACACACACACACACACACACACACACACACACACACACACACACACACACACACACACACACACACACACACACACTCTCTCTCTCTCAGCCCTAGTGCATGAGCATTATACATTCCAAAGCTAAATACTCTGGATATTTTAATACTTTTAAAATCAGATAGGCCTACTTTTACTTTTACTGACTCTCTGGTCTTTCCCTGTGTTCCAAATCACACACTCTTTCTTTATACTACACTACATACTAAAGTACAGAAGAGTTTTAGTCTTTTTACTACACTACATACTAAAGTACAGACGAGTTTTAGTCTTTTTACTACACTACATACTAAAGTACAGAATAGTTTTAGTCTTTTTACTACACTACATACTAAAGTACAGAAGAGTTTTAGTCTTTTTACTACACTACATACTAAAGTACAGAAGAGTTTTAGTCTTTTTACTACACCACATACTAAAGTACAGAAGAGTTTTAGTCTTTTTACTACACTATACTGAAGTACAGAAGAGTTTTAGTCTTTTTACTACACCACATACTAAAGTACAGAAGAGTTTTAGTCTTTTTACTACACTACATACAATCATATGAAAAAGTTTGGGAACCCCTCTCAGCCGGCATTATAATTGACTCTGCTTTCACAAAAAAAATATAAAAGTGGTATGTCTTTAATTTACCAGGAACAGCTAAGTACTGGGATGTTTTCCAAACAAAGATTTTTTGAAAAGCAGTATTTGGTTGTATGAAATAAAATAAAATGTGAAAAACTGGCTGTGCAAAAATATGGGTACCCTTGTGGTTTTGTTGATTTTAATGCCTGTAACAGCATGTAAAACTGATGACTTTAAACACAAAGTTGGTTGGATTATGTTGTGAAGCCTTGAACCTCATATAATTGTCTGTTTAATAATGAGAAAATGTATTTTAGGTGCCTAAATGCAAGTTGCACTTCTCTTTGACTCTCTGCTGAAGTGAGACAGAATGGGATCATCAAAACAGCTCCCAAAAGATCTTAAAAACAAAGATTATTCATTGTCATGGTTTAGGGGAAGGCTACAAGAAGCTTTCCCAAAGGTTTCAATTGTCAATTTCTACTGTAAGGAACGTTGTCAGGAAATGGAAGGACACAGGCACAGTTGCAGTTAAACCCAGGTCTAGCAGACCAAGAAAAGTACAAGAGCGGCATATGCGGCGGATTGTGAGAATGGTTGCACACAACCCAAAGATCACCTCCAAAGACCTGCAAGAACATCTGGCTGCAGATTGTGTATGTGTACATGGTTCTACAATTCAGTGCAATTTGCACCAAAACACCTGTATGGCCGGGTGATGAGAAGGAAGCCCTTTCTGCGCCCACGCCACAGATACAGTTGCATGGAGTATGCAAAAGCTCATTTAGACAAGCCAGCTTCATATTGGAAGAAAATGCTTTGGACTGATGATACAAAAATTAAGTTATTTGGTCTTTATAAAAAGCAGATGTTTTGGTGCAAATTGCGCTGAATTGTTGAACGATGTACAGATACACAATCTGCAGCCAGATGTTCTTGTAGGTCTTTGGAGGTGATCTGTGGGTTGTGTGCAACCATTCTCACAATCCTACACCTATGCCGCTCCTGTTTTTTTTTTGGTCTGCCATGCCTGAGTTTAACTGCCACTATGCCTGTGTCCTTCCATTTCCTGACAACGTTCCCTACAGTCAAAATTGACAATTGAAACCTTTGATAAAGCTTCTTGTAGCCTTCCCCTAAACCATGACAATGAACAATCTTTGTTTTTCAGATCTTTTGGGAGCTGTTTTGATGATCCCATTCTGTCTCACTTCAGCAGAGAGTCAAAGAGAAGTGCAACTTGCATTTAGGCACCTAAAATACATTTTCTCATGATTAAACAGACAATTATATGAGGTTCAAGGCTTAACAACATAATCTAACCAACTTTGTGTGTAAAGTAATCAGTTTTACATGCTGTTACAGGCATTAAAATCAACAAAACCACAAGGGTACCCATATTTTTGCACAGCCAGTTTTTCACATTTTATTTTATTTCATACAACCAAATACTGCTTTTCAAAAAATCTTTGTTTGGAAAACATCCCAGTACTTAGCTGTTCCTGGTAAATTAAAGACATACCACTTTTATATTTTTTTTGTGAAAGCAGAGTCAATTATAATGCCGGCTGAGAGGGGTTCCCAAACTTTTTCATATGATTGTACTAAAGTGCAGAAGAGTTTTAGTCTTTTTACTGCACTACTAAAGTACAGAAGAGTTTTAGGGCCACAGACAGGAGAGAGAAAAAAAATCAGATAAGGAAGATTTTTTTTTCATTTTGTCGAGAAATGTCAAGAATAAAGACGAATACTCCAAAATGCTATTGGAGTTAGTGCCGCCTTTATATTTTCAGCATACTACAATTGACGTGCATGTATTGGGACATCCTAAATCTTTCTCTGGCATACTAAATAGTAGGGAAGTATGGGGATTGGAACGCACGGTTTGTCCCACTACTGGATTTTATTATTTATTTTCTGTGTTAATGTGTGACGTGTGATGACAGGCGGTCACGCGCACGCGCTCTCTCCTGTGATCGATGAAACTTCTTCTCACTTCCTGATCACTTTCACACCGTGGATCGATACTTCAGTGCGCGCGTCCGGCTTGCTCTGGATCCAGCGGGATGTTCCTGTAACTTTCTGCCCGAGTGAAGCGCTTGATCCTCGGGTTAGCCTGTTAGCATCTCTCCGCTCTGTTAGCTTCTCTTCTCTTCCTGCTCGGATCATTTCCTCTGTTTTCACACCGAGACACGCGGCGTTTCTTCGGACTCAAAACTTCGTTGCAGCAAGGCTCGTTCTGGTTCTGTTAGCAGGCAGAGAAGCTAAGCTAACTAGCCACTCACACTCACACACACACACACACACAAACACACTAGGCTGAGTTAGCAGTCAGTAGCTGTATCATGCCGGCGATGCTGGATAGAAACCCGGAGCCTCCAGGGGGGAAGCGCAGGGGCCGAGCGGGGAAGAGTCTGTCTAACCCCGGCGGCTTACCCCCTCACTCCGCCACGGCCTTAGCCCAGAACACGAACCCTAACTCGGCCTGCTGGGAGGAAGAAGAGCCCTACGGAGCCTCAAGCAGCGACGACGAGCATGGTGGGTAGCCTCGAACACTAGGACATCAGCATCAACTTTTATGATTAGAGTTGTGTCTCAAAAAGGTCCATTTTCAAAGACATAGAGTACAAAAAATAGACAACAACACACACGTACACATCCCCGACACATAAAAGGCACTTATATAGGCTACCAATGTCTCCAAAGGTTATACTGGTAGCGTACTAACACTGTAGGCTGTACAATGATACTAAGTAGCCTCGATCGGCTCGCTCTCTGTACTGTCTGTAACTCTGTCGTATTAATACTGAGCGCTATAATGTGAATCTGTGTGTGTCCAGGCGGAGGGGGGATGCGGGTCGGGACGCAATACCAAGCCGTGGTTCCAGACTTTGACCCGGGTAAGAAATCTAGAAACTCTCGGTGGAGTGGAGGTGTGGTAGCCTCGAACAACAGCAGCATTCTGGTTAGACTGGCTCCACATCTTTAGCTGACATGTTGGAATAATAAGTTTATCACAATGTAACACATCTATCTATCTATCTATCTATCTATCTATCTATCTATCTATCTATCTATCTATCTATCTATCTATCTATCTATCTATCTATCTATCTATCTATCTATCTATCTATCTATCTATCTATCGGTCTGTCTGTCTTCATTTATAGAGGACCAGACTCAGGCCGTTAATGTCTATATTTCTACATCTATGTATTTTGTCTATTTTAGATATTTGAGTCAAAATGTAAAATCTGTTTTTATAAAGAAAGTGTCTGTCAGGTTTGAGGTAAAACTAAACAACTTCATTTTGATAAAGTGAATCATTTATTTCCAATGTTTCTGAACAGTGAAGTTTAACTGTGTGTGTGTCTCTCTCTCTCCCTCCTCTCTCTCTCTCTCTCTCTCTGTTTCTGTGTGTGTGTCTCTCTCTCCCTCCCCTCTCTCTCTCTCTGTGTGTGTGTGTCTCTCTCTCTCCCTCCTCTCTCTCTCTCTCTGTTTCTGTGTGTGTGTGTGTCTCTCTCTCTCTCTCTCTCTCTCCCTCCTCTTTCTCTCTCTCTCTCTCTCTCTCTCTCTCTCTCTCCCTCTCTCTCCTTCCTCTTTCTCTCTCTCTGTGTCTGTCTGTGTGTGTGTATTAGAAGTCGCCTCTGCTGCTCAGCTCAGACAGAACTTGGGGATGTTGGTTTGGATTCCCAGCAACGTCCTGAACAAAACACAGTGTAAGAAACATCTATCTATCTATCTATCCCTCCCTCCCTCCATCCCTCTCTCCCTCTCTCCCTCCCTCTATCTATCTATCTATCCATCTATCCATCTATCTATCCATCCATCGTCTCAGGTGGTAGAGCGGGTCGGCCGATGATCAAAGGAGGTTTGATCCCCGCCCTGCCACCTGTGTCATAGTTGTTGTGTCCTTGGGCAAGACACTTCACCCACCTTGCCTCGTGTGAATGTCGATAGTTAGCTGCTGCTATCGGTGTATGAATGTGTGTGTGAATGGTAACGTGGGAAAGGAAAACAGGTCTCCCTTGCAAAAGAGTCTTCGGTCTCAATGGGATTTACCTGTAGAAATAAAGGTTAAAAAAAAAAAAAAAAATCTATGTATCTTTAACACTTGTTTCTGTTTCCAGTGGACGAATACGTCGCCATCGCTAAAGAGAAACACGGATACAACATGGAGCAGGTAAGACACTCACACACACATTGTAACTAGGGCTGGGTATCGTCAAGGACTTCGCGATACGATACGTATCACGATACACTGGTCACGATACGATATATCACGATATATTGCGATATTCCATAAGCAAGTTGCCTTGTCAAACATAACAGCACATTATATTGATAATTGCACAGACAAATGAAGTCAAAACTATTTCATTCACAACTTCCTTTACTATTTTCTTCCTTTTTCTTTGGTTTTGGCAAATGATCAAACACTGCTGCAGCTGCTTAACATCAAAATAACAAATGCAATTCACTCTTGTACTAACTGTACAGGACACACTGAAAATGAAAACACATCAGTGTGCTTTTGTGACACAGTGAATCTTAAGTGTTCTTATAAACAAAACTGATCTAACTTCAATAGTCAGTATCCTTGAGGCTCAGGCCTCACAGCAGACATGGGTTTGAATCTGACCCGTGGTTGTTCTCTGCATTTCATTCCCTCTCTGCCCCATTTCATATATGTCTCTCTGCTCTGTCAATAAAGCCTTGAAAAGCAAAAAAAAAATAAAAATCATAAAAAATTAATCAAAAAATATCGTTTTTTTTTTATTTAATTTTTTTTAATTTTTTTTAAATAAAAATCGATATACTGATATCGCGATACAATATTTCGATTTTGACACAGCCCTAATTGTAACACACACTGTAACACTCACTCGCTCACACACACTAACCCTCTCTCTCTCTCTCTCCCTCTCTCCCCCCTCTCTCCCTCCCTCCCTCCCTCCCTCTCTCTCTCTCTCTCTCTCTCTCTCTCCCCCCCAGGCTTTGGGAATGCTCTTCTGGCACAAACACAACGTCCATAAGTCTCTGGCTGATCTCCCAAACTTCACTCCGTTCCCCGACGACTGGAGTGTGGAGGACCGCGTGCTGTTTGAACAGGCCTTCAGCTTCCACGGGAAGAGCTTCCACCGCATACAGCAGATGGTGAGACAGGCAGACAGGGAGAGAGACAGACAGGCAGGGAGGGAGGGAGGGAGGGAGAGAGACAGGGAGGGAGAGACAGGGAGGGAAACAGGGAGGGAAGGAGGGAGGGAGAGGGAGGGAGAGACAGACAGACAGACAGGCAGGGAGAGAGAGACAGGCAGGGAGGCAGAGAGGGACGGAGAGAGACAGGGAGGGAGACAGGGAGGGAGGGAGGGAGGCAGGGAGGGAGACAGGGAGACAGGGAGGGAGGGAGGGAGAGACAGACAGACCGGCCAAAAAAATATCTTAAAAAAAAAAATAATAATTAGGGTTAGGAGTGAGAGTTATTGGGGCCGAGATCAGTTAATTAAGCCAGTCAAATAACTACAGGATGTCCCCCGCTCAGCTCTGCAATATTGAATGAAATGTTTTTATATTCAATAATCACAATCGTGTGTGTGTGTGTGTGTGTGTGTGTGTGTGTGTGTGTGTGTGTGTGTGTGTGTGTGTGTGTGTGTGTGTGTGTGTGTGTGTGTGTGTGTGTGTGTGTGTGTGTGTGTGTGTGTGTGTGTGTGTGTGTGTGTGTGTGTGTGTGTGTGTGTGTGTGTGTGTGTGTGTGTGTGTGTGTGTGTGTGTGTCCCACTAGCTGCCTGATAAGTCCATGGCCAGTCTGGTTCGGTTTTATTATTCCTGGAAGAAAAGTCGAAGTAAAACCAGTCTGATGGATCGACACACGAGGAAACAGAAGAGAGAGAGAGAGACGACAGGTAAGAGAGAGACACACATACAGAGAGAGAGAGAGACACACATACAGAGAGAGAGAGAGACAGGAAAGAGAGAGAGAGACAGGTAAGAGACAGAGAGAGAGAGAGAGAGACACACACACAGAGAGAGAGAGAGACACACACAGAGAGAGAGACACACACACAGAGAGAGAGACACACACGCAGAGAGAGAGAGAGAGAGAGAGAGAGAGAGAGAGACACACACACAGAGAGAGAGAGAGAGAGAGACACACACAGAGAGAGAGAGAGAGAGAGAGAGAGAGACACACACACACACAGAGAGAGGGACACAGAGAGAGAGAGACACATACACAGAGAGAGAGAGAGAGAGAGACACACACACACACATACAGAGAGACACATATACACACAGAGAGACATGCGCACAGAGAGACACACACACACATACAGAAAGACAATCATTCAGAAACACACTCACACCATTGCATATGACACACACACACACACACACACACACACACACACACACACACACACACACACACACACACTCACTCTCTAATGATGAATTAAATGTTCCAGTGAGGAGGAGGTGGAGGAGGGAGCCGTGGTTCATCCTCCTGTTGAGGTTGAGACGGACCAGAAGAAAGAAGAAAAGAAAGAGGTGACTGACCAAACCCCTAACCCCTGTTATCTGTGTTAACCCTAACTTAAAGACCTACTTCACCGGTTGGAATATGAAGGTGTATTGAACTCTGAGATCCTATTTAGTATAAATGTGTCTTACTGTGACATCACAGTGGGCGGCTGTGGCGAAGTGGGTAGGGAGCTCGCCTCTGGTGTGCAGGGTCGGAGGTTCGATCCCCCGTCTCCCCGCCACATGTCGAAGTGTCCCTGGGCAAGACACTGAACCCCGAATTGCTCCCGATAGTTAGCTTAGTTAGCTTAGCACCCTAGTGCTAAGCCTACCCTGCGTGGTAGCTACTGCTATCGGTGTATGAATGTGTGTGTGACTGGGTGAATGTGTACAAAAACAATGTAAAGCGCTTTGAGTCTGTGACAAACGGAGATATAGCGCTATACAAGTCCATTTACCATTTACAGTAAGAAAAATGTAGGGTTAGGATTAACAGGACAGCTGGGCCAAGGGAAGACTGAGGGAAGAAAAACCTCATTCATTATATTATAATGGTGATTTTATAATGATAGAACGCCGGTTCCATATGGGTGAAGTATTCCTTTAACAATAATGTGAATGTTTTTAGGAGCTCACAGACATGGGAACGTTTCATCTCATATTTCCCCAAAAAAATCAAGAAAGAAATCAAGTTTACAGGGTTAGTTCTGGTTAAATGTTAGTAATGTTAAATGTTGTTTACTGTTCCCAGGTGAGTTCTGGCCCGGAGCGATCAGAGGTCAAACCGTCGGCTGGACTAAAGGTAAAAACACACGATCATCAATATTAATATAACGAAATGTTAAAATACTTTTGTGTTATTTTGAAAATGTCTTACATTTACAACTAACTTACAGTCATATTTCTAACATTGGTGTGTGTGTGTCTGTCTGTCTGTCTGTCTGTCTGTCTGTAGCTTGGCAGTAAAGCGTCACAGAGAATGAAGAAGCGTCCGCCTCGAGGAATGTTCCTGAACCAACAGGATGTGATGTCACTGTCGTCTGCGTCTCACGGACCAATCAGAAGCCTCGACGGTCAGCTGGTCTCCATCAAGAGACAGGTACACACACACACACACACACACACACACACACACACACACACACACACACACACACACACACACACACACACACACACACACACACACACACACACACACACTCACTCACACGCAGATACACAGACACACGCACACAGATAAAGACACTCACTCACTCACTCACTCACTCACACACACACACAGACAGATACACACACACTCACACACCTAAACGAACAGGCATGTTGCTAGCTACGGTGGGCCCTTTTTTTTTTACATACTACTACATACATAGATTTAATGTGTGTGTTTCTCTCTCTCTCTCTCTCCCCTCTCTTTCTCTGTGTGTGTGTGTTTCTCTCTCTCTCTCCTTCTCTTGCTCTGTGTGTGTGTGTGTGTGTGTGTGTGTGTGCGCGTGTGTCTCAGATTCAGAGCATTAAACAGGTGAACAGCGCACTGAAGGACAAACTCAGTTCTGGAGTTGAAGATTTCAAACAACCTGAGGTAACTACAGCAATACTGTCTGTCTGTGTGTGTGTGTGTGGGGGAAGTTTCTCATTTAGTTTTTCGTTTCAGGTTAATCAGAAATTTAACACTCGCTGGACGACAGAGGAACAACTGCTCGCTGTTCAAGGTAAAACACACACACACTCACTCACTCACTCACTCAGGCCCAATCTAGATCCACCCCCTACAACCCTATCCCTATCCACTATCCCTCCGTTTGCGCGTTCGCGAGGAGGGCCCGCCATATTGAGTGTCGTCCCAAACCACAGAGCCTCGAGTGTGAGTGGGTTATAAAGCCCTCGATCACCGAGTCTGCATCGATAGTGGCTTAGCCCTACGTTTGACACAGGTGTCCACCAATCAATTAAGTCCGGAATGGAGGAGCCAACTTACAAATGAGAGTTCCGTGGAGTTTGTTTCCCGAATTATAAATGAAACGTTCTCTTACCTCAAACAGACATTTGATTGTTTATTTTTATGCATAGCCCTAAATGACGGAACCAGAGGGTAGCCTACAATTTTGGAATTAACATGTTGTTTTACACTTGTTGATTTGATTATGCCACTTGTCTACCATTGGTGTATTTTCAAGGCGTGGATAAAAGATAAAACGAAGCAGATGAAGAAAATGCCCACAAGTTAATAAGGGACAGTGATTATTATTTCCTTAAATTGTTAGTAAGATTTGTGTTACTGTTAAAGCCAATGAGGGGTAGTAATAGCGGCGGTGACGTCAGTCAGCTGGAGCGCATGACTTTTCTTATTTATGACCACCCTTGCAGTGCATTATAATTTATGCACGCTAATTAACTGCCGCGATTCGCAGGTCGAAATGGCAGATTAACGTATCATGACAAGTGGAATACATGCTTTAGCAGACTATTGTTCTTTTCCCTGGTTTTGTATGCTGCTGTGCATGTAAACTAAAAGGATAATTAAACAGCGGATCACCCACCCGTTTTCTCCACTACAGACTGAGCTGGTAAAATTAAGAATATGCAGTTACAAAATGTTTAACAAAAAATAAATTATGCAGCCAAAAAATCATGGGAGTGAGTTTGTTTTTATTCAATACTACATTTACTCTCACATGCGTAGCTTATGAATGTAAAGATCGTTTCAGGTCAAATATAAAAGTGGTGGAATTTTATTTTAGGGCGAGAAATAAAGACTTAGGCCTAACAGTTAACTAGTGTCTCCAGGTTTCTTCCTGTTTCCGTCTGACAGAGGCGAGGGCTTGCCAAAGCCGCGCTGTTGTTATACCCTCCCCTTAATGATCGAGTGGCACTCCACAGCCGCGAGGGTGACTCCACAGCGAGTCACACTCGCTCACGGAGTGGGAGTGCATAGGGAGTCATTTGGGAAAGGGCCTCACTCACTCACTCACTCACTCACTCAGACACACACACCTCTCTCTAACCCTGACTCTCTCTCACACACACACACACCTCTCTCTCTCTCACTCACACCTACACGCACACGCACACACACCCCTCTCTAACCCTGTCTATCTCTCTCTCTCACTCACTCGCACACTCACACTCACCCCCCTTTCTAACCTTGCCCCCCTCTCTGTCTCTCTCTCTCGCACACACACACACACACACACACACACACACACACACACACACACACACACACAAACACACACCTTTCTAACCCCCTCTCTCTCTCTCTCTCTCTCTCTCTCTCTCTCCCCTCCCTCCCTCTCTCCCTCTCTCTCTCTCTCAGCCATTAGGAAATATGGGCGGGATTTCCAGGCGATCTCTGACGTCATCGGAAACAAGTCCGTGGTCCAAGTGAAAAACTTCCTGGTGAACTACCGACGGCGTTTCAATCTGGACGAGGTTTTGACGGAGTGGGAGGCGGAGCATGGAGGGAGGGGGGCTACTGGGGGGGCCGCTGGGCCGGGGGGGTCGAATGGAGGGTCTCGGGGGGCCGATAGTAATGCTGTGGGACCGGACCGCACCGACAGAGAGGGAGAGAACCCAAAACCAAACCCTACTGATGGAGCTACAACTGCAAGGTAAAAAACACAAAGAGACAGACAGACAGAGACAGACAGACAGAGTGAGTGAGTGAGTGAGAGAGATAGTGTGTGTGTGTGAGAGATAGATAGATAGAGAGAGAGAGAGAGAGAGAGAGAGAGAGAGAGAGGGGGGGCAGGGTTAGAGAGAGGTGTGTGAGAGAGAGAGAGAGACAGACAGACAGACAGAGACAGACAGATTTGCAGACAGACAGATAGACAGACAGACACACTTGCATACACAGGCACACACACCTCTTTTTTTAACTATTTTTTATTGGTGAGAAGCATGACTAAACAAACAGAGTTCGATATACAGGTCACCATTTTTTTCACATTACACACACACACCTCTAACCCTCTCTTTCTTTCTTTCTTTCTTTCTTTCTTTCTTTCTTTCTTTTTCTTTCTTTCTTTCTTTCTTTCTTTCTTTCTTTCTTTCTTTCTTTCTTTCTTTCTTTCTTTCTTTCTTTCTTTCTTTCTTTCTTTCTTTCTTTCTTTCTTTCTTCTTCTTTTTCAGCCATAAGGATATAACCAGCGGAGACCAGTCCAAACCCCCTACCCCAACCCCTACTGATACCCCTACCAGTGGCCCAAACCCAGGCCCTACCCCTGGCTCTGGATCTAACTCTAACCAGGGAGAGGAGGACACACAGATGGAAGACAGTCCCGCTGATGAGGATGTTTCAATGGACACTAAGGAGGTGAACAATATCCCATGATCCTCTCTGGCAGCCGCTCTATCAGTTATTGGAAGTAGAAATAACCCAAAAAGGTTCATTTTGTGTCAAGGCAGGTTTATTTCTATAGCACAATTCAGACACAAGGCCATTCAAAAGTGCTTTACTGGGGCAAGATTAAAAAAATACATAAAACACATTAGAAAACATTTAAAAGCAAATGAAAAGAAGTAAATAAAATAAAAATTGCAGGTTAAAATGGAAACAGAAAAGTCTTCAGACTTGATTTAAAAGAACTGAGAGTTGCAGCAGGCCTCAAGTTTTCTGGGAGTTTGTCTCAGGCTGACATATCTGTTTAAACTTCTCTGCTTTCCGGGGGCGCCCTTAGCTCAGTTGGTAGGGCGTCCCCCCCCCATGGGCCTCGGCCAGCAGCAGACCCGGGTTAGATTCCAGCCCGCGGTCGTTCTCTGCATGTCACTCCCCTCTCTGCCCCATTTCAACTCTGTCTCTACACTATCAATAAAGCATAAAAATGCCAAAAAAAAAAAATCTTAAAAAAAAAAAAAAAACAGAAGCGAAACTCGAGAAACGAGTATGAAGAGTTGGAAAAGTTCCTCCAAAAAAATCCCTCAAAGTTATTTTAGAGATATTGTGTTTCGTAACCTTCCTCATTCATTTACATGGGGAATCATTTTTCATAGACTGTTGAATATTTTTTAGAATTTATGAATTTTCAGAAATGTTTCAATGGAAGAATAAATGTCTTAAACGTTTTTGTTATAAAAGGTGAACACACAAACAAAAGACAAAATAAAACAGACAGCTAACATGGCGTACTGTACAGGTTTCTAAGGACATTGTTTAAACTAAAGGTAAATGTTAAGCAGAAAATAAAAAGTCAACGAGGTGTCATGTAGGTCCCTTCAGTACTGTTATATAGTCCAGGAAAGGCTGACATATCTGTTTAAACTTCTCTGCTTTCCCTGAAATCTCATAACGTTTTTTTCTTCCTATTATTCCTTGTTCCTCCAGGACTCGTCGTCTCCGCAGGACTTGGACTCAAACTCCCAGAATCCTTTGCGTCCTGAGACTCTGTGATGTCACCGTGTTCTATTTCATTCTATCGGGTGTGAGGTCATCACTGCTCTGGACCAATCAGGAATCACACCTCAGAAATGATTTTAATATGTTTATTTTTGTCTTTATTTTTCCTATTTTACTCTTCAGTTTGTTTGTGTGTGTATCTGCAAGTGTGTGTGTGTGTGTGTCTGCAAGTGTGGTGTGTGTGTGTCGATGTGGTCTGCAAGTGTAGCCTGGTTCTACAAGATCATCGTACTTCATTTCATTTGTACAGAAGGTCTTGAATCGCTCAGTTGACAAACGTTAACTCACTTGGAGGCGGGTGTCTGTTGAAGTTTAAAACTATTGGATCTGCCCAGTGCCACTCTGGATCTGCCAACCAATCGCATAACGTTTGGTTGTGACGTATGTCATGCGCCGGCTTCTGACTACAACTGAAACTGGCGCACAACTCAACGTCATTGTTCTCAGCCACTCCCTCTGTTCGCTGATTGGACGGTAAAAATCTGGAGGAGCAAACCTAAGAATATACCTTGGACCCAGACTGACTACTGAAGGGAAATGATAATTGAGCGGAAGTATGTAGGCGGGCAGTGCCAGGCTATGTGTGTGTCTGCGAGTGAGTGAGTGAGTGAGTGTGTGGTGAGTGTGTGTGTGTGTGTGTGTCTGAGGAGAGTGTGTGTGTGTGAGGGGGGGGGGGTTATCATATTTTAGGACCTTTCTTAGACGAGTGACAGTAAACCAAGCTCATTGATAAATTATTTAGTTCTTCTCGTTTGTCTGTTTGTTTTTCAACATGAATAAAGTGATTTACTCTCAAACGGCTTCTGAATGCAAATGAATTCACTAGTACAACGTTCTATCAAAACGCTTCCATAGTTTGACAAACACACACACACGCATATACTATACACACACTCACACAAACCCACAAGTATATATAACACACACACACAACACACAACCACACACACAGATACACATATATATATACACAACACACACACACACACACACACAACACACACACCACACAGGGACACTTTGACATGTGGCTCAAACAGTGGACCAATGACACAAGGCCCGGCAATGATGTTTCCAATTCGATCAGATTAATGTGTGTGCTGTGTTATTAATACACAGCCTAGGCTCTGTAAACAGGTATGGGGGTAAACCAATGGGGCTAGCAACATAGCCCGTATATATATATATATATATATATACATTTCTGCAGACTTTATATTCATAACTGCCTTAAAATCAAATCAAATAAGTTTTGAATCACCCACCTCTGATTATTTGTAATGTTTAATCATATTATTCATAGTTATTATTTTCTGAATGTTTAAAGGTGCTCCGAGGAACTTCCAGTTTGTGTTAATTCTAGCGCCCCCCTTTGGACAAAAGCGTAGTGTTTTTACCACGCCAGCTGTTGTTCCTGGGTGAGCTATACCCATGACAAAGGCATTAAGAAAAAACTATATAAAAATAGTATTCTTTGCACTGATGGTCTGAAAATGAAGTTTTCTGTTAAAAGCACCAACAGGGGGTGCAGTGTGTGTGTGTGTTTGTTGTGATCTCTCCCTCTTTGTTTGTGTGTCTCTCCCTCTGTGTTTGTGTGTCTCTCTGTGTGTGTGTGTTGTGTGTTTGTGTGTGTTCTGTGTGTGTGTGTGTGTGTGTGTGTGTGTGTGTGTGTATCTCTCCCTCTGTGTGTGTGTGTGTTTGCTGTGTGTGTGTACTCCTCTGTGTGTGTGTGCGTTAGAGCGCCTCACAGCTGGGTTATCTTCGGGATTCACTCAGTCATCATGATCAGGGTTAACGGAGGATCATTGTAACCTTCGAACAGTTTCAGTTTTTATTAAACGATGGCTGATTCGGCCCACAGCGCCCCAAGTGGTCACAGTGTGTAACGCACCGCTTATATATGTCATAATGTAAATATTGTTTAGGTTATGTTTACAGCAATGGATTGGTATGTTTGTGTGTGTGTATGTGTGTGTTACAGAGTGTGTGTGTGTGTGTGTTAGTGTGTGTGTGTGTGTTTGTGTGTGTGTGTGTGTGTGTGTGTGTGTGTGTGTGTGTGTGTGTGTGTGTGTGTGTGTGTGTGTGTGTGTGTGTGTGTGTGTGCGTGTGTTCTGTGTGTTCTGTGTGTGTGTGTCTCTCTCTCTCTTTCTGTGTGTCGGGGAAACAGCGCCCCCTGGCGGCGGGTTAATGGGGGATTTCCTGGGCGGAAGCAGCGGAGGGGGTTTCCAGTGTGATCAGCTCGCTCTCCTTTTAGAAACAGCTCCATGATTCTCCCCCTGGATCTCATGAGCTGTACCCGCAGATAGCGCCTCGCAGGACGGATACACGGAACCATGAAGAGTCGGTGTGAGGAGGAGAACCGGAGGCTTCTTCAGGACAGCGGGACATTCTCAGTCTGACGCCCGGGAGAGAGACACCCTGAGCCGGGTAGCAGAAGAGCTGAGCGTCGGCCTCACGAGGAGATTCATGTGAGTCAGAACCAGAACCCGCGTTGTGTGTAGGAGTGTGTGTATGGAAGGCCTAGCATTAGGTTTGTTATACTGGGGAGGACCAGGCTAGCATCTGTTAGCTTTACACAAGAGATGATACGGTTAGCTCTCTGTCTGTGTCTGTCTGTGAGAGAGTGTGTGTATGTGTGTGTTTCAGTGTGTGTGTGTGTGTGTGTGTGTGTGTGGTGTGTGTGAGAGTGTGTGGTGTGTGTGTGTGTTTTGTTGTGAGGGTGGTGTTCTGTCTATGTGTGTGTGTTTGTGACATAGTGTGTGTGTTAGTGAGAGAGTCTGTGTGTCTGTCTGCCTGTGTCTGCCTGTTTGTGTGTGTGTGTCTATGTGTGTGTGTCTGTTTGTGTCTGTTGTGTGTGTGTGTGTTAAACTAACATTATATTTATTGAACAGCACACACACACTGAGCTACAGAAGCTAACAGTGCTAGCATGACATCACTGTGTTTACATCACTGGTCGATATACGAGAATCTCACAGAAATAGAAATACTCTGAAGAACCAGATTCACATTCTGAATTTAAAGAGACAGTACACATTAAAGTCCTACTTCACCGGTGGGAATATGAAGGTGTATTGAACTCTGAGATCCTATGTAGTATAAATGTACAAACATTTTAGAAATTCGGTTCATCCTAGCCTGAGAAAAGGCAGAAAGAGTGTTTTATGGTCTCACTGTCTTAACCCTACATTTTCCCATGTGTGACATCACATATGGGAAAATGTAGGGTTAGGGTTAACAGGACAGCTGGGCCAAGGGAAGACTGAGGGAAGACTGAGGGAAGAAAAACCTCATTCATTATATTATAATAGTGATTTTATAACGATAGAACACCGGTTCAGTATGGGGGAAGTATTCCTTTAAGATTAGATTCCACCCAGTCCATTTTACCTGTGTGTGTGTTGTGTGTGTGTGTGTGTGTGTGTGTGTGTGTGTG
>CM047517.1:1995150-2017650 GCA_026122265.1 Ammodytes dubius
GTCATGTCATCGTTCCGGAGTGAGAGAGAGAAGAGAGAGAGTGACAGAGAGACAGAGAGAGAGAGAGAGAGAGAGAGAGAGGAGAGAGAGAGAGAGAGAGAGAGAGAGAGATGAGAGAGGAGAGAGAGAGAGAGGAGGAGAGTAGTATATATATATTAATCTTGTCCTACCTTCAGGTCATGTCATCGGGCCGGAGTGCGGACGGGAGGGAGGTGCAGATTCCCCTGCAGCAGGCGCTCTCCTTGGTCCCGCCTCCCCACCGGCCCTCAGCCAATCCCTGGCCTCCAAACGACGCCAGCGCCTCACAGGGTAACAGCTCTGTGTGTGTGTGTGTGTGTTTATGTGTGTTTCTGTGTGTGTGTGTGTGTGTGTGTGTGTGTGTTTCTATGTGTGTATGTGTGATGTGTATATATATGTTTGTGTGTCCCACTCTCTAACCCTGTCTCTCTCTCTCTCTCTCTCTCTCTCTAACCCTGTCTCTCTCTCTCACCCTGTCTCTCTCTCTAACCCTGTCTCTCTCTCTCTCTCTCTCTCTAACCCTGTCTCTCTAACCCAGCCCCCCATCCTCTCTATCTCTCTCTCTCTAACCCTGTCTCACTCTCTCTCTCTCCCCCGGTCTGTCTCTCTAACCCTGTCTTACTGTGTTCCTGTCTCTCTCTCCCCTAGCCCCCCATCCTGCTGTCTGTCTGTCTGTCTAACCCTGTCTCTCTCTCCCCCCAGCCCCCCACCCTGTCTGTCTGCTGTCTGTCTGTCTGTCTGTCTAACCCTGTCTCTCTCTCTCACCCTGTCTGTCTGCCTGTCTCTCTCTCTAACCCTGTCTCTCTCTCCCCCAGCCCCCCACCCTGTCTGTCTGCCTGTCTGTCTGTCTAACCCTGTCTGTCTGTCTAACCCTGTCTCTCTCTCTCTAACCCTGTCTGTCTCTCTAACCCTGTCTCTCTCTCTCCCCCAGGCCCCCACCCGGCTGGTTTCCTCCCCGTCCTCGGTGGCTTCGTCGATCACTTTGCTGAAGCTCCGGAGCAGAAGTATCTGTGTGAGGCGTGTCGCTGTGTGCTCTGTCAGCCACGACAGACTGAGTGTGGACATCGCTTCTGCCAAAGCTGCATCAACGACATACTCAGGTTAGTACAGGGAGGGAGACAGACAGACAGACAGAGCAGGGAGGGAGGGAGGGAGGGAGGGAGAACAGACACTAACTCTTTCCTCTTCTCTCCTCAGCCATCAGAACCCAGTGTGTCCGGCCGACATGGAACCTCTGTTCAAGGACAAGGTGAGGAGACTGTTGAACCAGACTGACACTCAGAGCGTTTCCACAGCACAACTAGATTGGATTAAGACATATACCGAACAAGACACTCGAACGGACCGCGTCACTTGTCTGAGTATACATGGCCTTTCAGGAATCGGATAAATGTCCGATGCATGGCTGTCTCCACTACGCTAGGTGGCGCTGTAGCGCTTTCAACAAGTGGTTATAGAGCCACGTCCGGTTCCCTTCCGGCAACAACACTACTATCCCCGGCAGGGATTCTCGAGCAAGCGCAGAACGAGAACTCCGATATGAGATGTCCGATCCCTGTATACATGCAGAGAGAATGCTGACTATGAACGAGTTATCTAGGTGTTCTTATCCGACTTCTCTTGTCCGTTATTGTGCCGATTTGTGTGCGAAATAGATCGGATAAAGGTGTTTACATGCAGTTTAAAAGTCCTGTTGAGGTCTTATTCGTTTAGTTACCCGATTATGAGTCTGCATGGAAACACACTGAATGTCACTTCGCCCACCACCCAGTCATACTTTATAATCTTGCACTTTATATAGTGGAATTACAGCCGGACTGGTACATAAGAATTGAACTATGCATTGCCCTGTGCAATTGTGTATGTGACAAATAAATAAAACTAACTAATAACTAGCAAGTTACATCACAGCAGCATGATGTCATAATGATCGATGAATGATATACTGTTTATACTGTCTGTGGTGAAGTGTGTAGGGCGGTCGTCCACAGGGTTACAGGGTCGGTGGTTGGATCCCCTGTCTCACCGCCACATGTCCAAGTGTCCCTGGGCAAAGAGACACTGAACCCTTAATGTCTCCTGATAGTTAGCTTGCACCCTGCGTGGTAGCTGCTGCTGCTATCGGTGTATAAATGTGTGTGTGAATGGGTGAATGTGTACAAAACAATGTAAAGCGCTTTGAGTCTGTGAAAAACCAGGGAAAAGAGCTATACAAGCGAAGTCCATTTACCATTTAACAACATTTTAATATATAATATAATATAATATAATATAATATAATATAATATAATATAATATAATATAATATAATATATAATATAATATAATATAATTACTAATTTTGTCATTTTATAGACTCATTACATGCAAAGTGAGATATTTCAAGCCTTTGTTTGTTATAATTCTCAGAAAATATGAATATTACATGAAATCAATAAAAAAAGGGATTTTAAATACAGAAATGTCGGCCCCTCTATAAAGTATAATCATGCATATGTACTCAGTACTTGGTTTGGGGCCCCTTTTTGAATGAATTCTTGCCTCAATTCCAATTCATTTTCCATGATATTCTAATAATATGAGTTTGACCTGTATATATCTGAATGTGTGTTGCAGATCTAAAGTGCATTATAAATAAAATGTATTATTATTATTATCTTCCGAGACGTTTGCTGTGTGTGTGTGTGTGTGTGTATGTGTATGTGTGTGTGTGCGTGTCTGTATGTGTGTGAATGTCTGTGTGTGTGTATGTGTGTGGCTGAGTGTGAGTGTGTGTGTGTGTGTCTCTGTATTCTGCGTGAGTGCGTGTGTGTTGTGTGGCTGTGTAAGTGTGTCTTTGTGTGAGTGTATGTGTGTCTGTGTGTGTGTGCGTGTGAGTGAGTGTGAGAGTGCGTGCGTGTGTGTGTGTCTCTGTATTCTGCGTGAGTGTGTGTGTATATGTGTGTGTGTTTCTCTCTCTGTGTGCATAAAATAATATAAAATGAAATAAAATGTGTATATCTGAATGTGTTGCAGATCTTCCGAGACGTCTGCTGCCATCGGGAGATCATGGCGCTGAAGGTTTACTGTCGCAGTGAAGCCAACGGCTGCACTGAGACCATGAGTCTACAGCAGATACCTGTAAGAGACAGACAGACAGACAGACAGACAGGCAGTTAGGGGCACTTTACACGGCCACGCAAAACGGTGCATACGCAGAAAAATTCCTATTCCTATATCATTTACAGGAAAACAGCAAACGCAAACGCAGGCATGAAACCGCAGATTTTTGAGATCACCTCCGAGGGAGGATTTTTTGGAAAACTTAACGGTTTTGGTTTCCTGTAAACACCGAAACCATTTCCCCTGATAACGCTGACGTCACGGCTCCACCCTCACACATGCGTAGTCTATAACATTTGCTGTCAAAAATACCCACAAGCGAGTTATAAAGTTAGAAGACAACATGAACGGTGTCTCCACGGCACCATCACTGTGATCAGCGGAGAGTGTCGTGCAGGGCTCAAATATAGGCTAACACTCGCCAATTTAGTCCAAGCGATTACCGCAGTAAGTTATTGAGACCACCCGCCACTTTGGCTGGGGAAAGAGTTGTGCTCTGCCTGTTTTTCTAGCTAAATAAACGTGTGTCACTTCTATATGCCAGGGACACGGCTCTCTCTACATTAAAAAACACTATCAGCGTGCAGCGGTTAAGTTACTGTTCAACAAAAGCAGCATTAAGGCTACGGCTTCACAGTAAAAGCATTTCACTGGCTAAACATTAATAGCATTTCACTGGACACACGTGAGTTGACTTTTATTTTGAAGTACGCCTAACAGGAAGGTATCCGCTCACGAAGTCCCTTCACTATCAGCAAGTCTTCTGTTTTTACGAGTTCAATGCGGTGAAATAAGAGGACAGAAAGCTTGTCTTTTACGATATGTGTAACCCCAAGCTTACACCAACCGCTTTATGAACGTTAGTGGCATTAATTTTCGGTTACAGTAAGGTTTTATGCATCAAATTGTACCGGAAGAGCTATCTACTAGGCTGTGTCACCGCTGACTATTGGCTTGGCATGGCTGCTACACTGCTACTTCAGCGATTTCGGCCCGTTTCCTCTGAAAACTTTGTGTACGGGTGAAGATGTCAGATAAATTGTGTCTGAACGGGGTTTTTTTTTAAAACCTAAAACTGGAAAACTGTCACGTTTTCACAGTGTAAAGTGCCCCTTAGATAGATAGACAGACAGACAGTAGACACACACACACACACACACACACACACACACACACACACCACACACACACACACACACTGACTGTTGAAAGTATCACAACTGGCTTTTATTTTATTTTGGGTTATACATAAAATACATTACTATAATACACTCTATTGTGTCTGTGTCTCTCTGCGTGTCTCTGTGTGTGTGTGTGTGTGTGTGTGTGTGTGTCTCTCTGTGTGTGTGTGTGTGTGTGTGTGTGTGTGTGATCTGTCTCTGTGTGTGTGTAGGACCACCTCAATGTGTGTCCCTTCTTCGAGGTGCCCTGTCCTCTGGGAAAGTGTAAGGAGCGGATGATGAGGAAGGAGATCCCTGACCATCTCAGCTGGAAGTGCAAACACAGAGAGACCAGCTGCGAATTCTGCCTGAGCAAGATGCCAATGACTGACCTGCAGGTAACACAGAGAGAGACACACACACGCAGAGAGGATGAGGGACACACACACACACATGCACGCAGAGAATGAGAACACACACACACACACACACATCCACGCAGAGAGAGAGAGACACACACACACACATGCACACAGAGAGAGAGACACATACACAAGAGAGAGACACACGCACACACACACACACGTGCACACAGAGAGACACTACACAAACACACACACACCACACAACACACACCACACACACACCCTGACACACAGTTTTTTTTAAGTCTATCATGCAGTCTATCAGTTAATTTTTTTTTTCTTTTTTCTTTACCTTTTATATTCTGCTTGTTAAAAAAAATTAAACATTTTAGATTGAAGCAGTTCCTTATTGCTTATAAATGTCAATAGATTTGCACAAATGCTTTCATTAAAACATATTTGAAACAATCCTTCATTAGTTAGAAAAGTACAGATCGGTAGTGACAGTCTGTCTGATGGTTAGAGGGTTCAACCTTTAACCCTTTAACCCTTTGACCCAAACATAGATTTCTGCAGTTTGTTTAATTAAAGTCTCACGAGGAACTTTTAAATATTTCTGAAACAGTCTCCTTTTTCCTCTGATGATCATGAATTACATGTAACAGCAAACCAGACCATCAGTGCTAAAGAATGCTATTTTTATATAGTTTTTCTTAATGCCTTTGTCATGGGTATATATACACTCACCCAGGAACAACAGCTGGCGTGGTAAAAACACTACCGCTTTAGTCCAAAGGGGGGCGCTAGAATTAACACAAAGTGAAAGTTCCTCGGAGCAGCTTTCTAATAAAGTTTTGATCTGTTTGTAGAAACACAAGGAGACGGTGTGTCCGGCGTTCCCAGTGTCCTGTCCAAACCTCTGCTCATTCTCCTCTCTGCCCAGGAGCGAGGTACAGACACACACACACACGCACGCACGCACACAGATACTGACACACACACACACACACACACACACACACACACACACACACACACACACACACACACACACACACACACACACACACACACACACACACACACACACACACACACACACACACACACACACACACACACACGCAGACAGACAGACACACACACACTTAACCCAGTATCACCCACTAACTGATGGTTCTTATGTTGCAGATGTCCAGTCACCAGCACGACTGTCCCAAAGCTCAGGTCAGCTGCCAGTTCCATCGCTACGGATGCACCTTCAAGGTAACTCACCTTGTTTTCATTAGACAGACAGACAGACAGACAGACAGACAGACAGACAGACAGACAGACAGACAGACAGACAGACAGACAGACAGACAGACGGGCTGTAACGATACACCAACTCACAAAGCAAGAACACATGAGCATAGACACACATTATGCCATAACCAAGCCCCAACCACAGCAAGGTCTACCGGCATCCAATGCGGAAATTACAAAAAAATGCAGTTCACAGAGTGGCCACTAGGAGGTGGTACCAAACCAGAGCAGCTTCTCATTGACTCCCATGTTAAAAAGGCCGTTTTCACAGCATTATTAAACCTGTTCAAGGCCTGGTACAAAAAACATTTAATAACCCTTCCTCTACTAACTCCAGTAGAGAAGACACAGACACACACACACACACACACACACACACACACACACACACACACACACACACACACACACACACATGCTGAGCTTGATTTGTTTGTTTCAGGGCTTGAATCAGGACCTGAGGAAACATGAGTCCACCTTCGCTGCTGAACACCTGAGAATGATGAGCAAGAGAAACGCCACGCTGGAGAACAAGGTGTGTGTGTGTGTGTGTATTAACCTGTGTGTGTGTGCGTGTGTGTGTGTGTGTGTGTGTGTATATTGACCTTTGTGTGTGTGTGTGTGTGTGTGTGTGTGTGTGTCTTACTGACTTGTCTGTGTATTTGTGTGTGTGTGTGTGTGTGTGTGTGCTGTGTGTGTATTGACCTTTGTTTGTGTGTGTATTAAACGTTTTTTGTGTGTGTATTAAACTGTGTGTGTGTGTGTATTTAACGTGTGTGTGTGTGTTATATTGACCTGTGTGTGTGTGTGTGTGTGTGTGTGTGTGTGTGTGTGTGTATTAACCTGTGTGTGTGTGTATTAACCTGTGTGTACTGACCTGTGTGTGTGTGTGTGTGTGTGTGTATTAAACTGTGTGTGTGTGTGTATTTAACATTGTGTGTGTCTTGCAGGTGGACGATGTTAAAGCAGAGTTGATGGAGAGATACAAAGTCCTTCCGGCTCTAAACTCTCGACTGAGCGACCTGGAGAATCACAACGAAGAGCTGAGGGAGAGAAACAGACAGCTCGAGCAGAAGGTCAACACCATGCAGGTAAAGACCCTAATAACCCCAATACCATATTGTTACAGCCATGGACATATAAAGAAATGGACACCGGATTGAAACACGGCGCCCATTCATTCCTATGAAAGCTGCTCATTGGCGCAGAGAAGCAACAAGGAAGCATAATCCGGAAATTCCATGCGGCCCAAAGCATGACGTAGCATGGACGTAGCTGCACTATGGACCTATCAAGAAAGAGGGCGGCAAGCGTAGCGGACTGGAGGCGGGAGTAGAATCATTCTCGTTCTGTAGCATCTAGCCTGGCGAAAACAAACTGAAAGCCGTTAAAAGCCGTTGGGCTAATAAAACGCTTGAGGTGGCGTTTTGAAATGAGAAAACTTCCATTTTAATAGTATATGGTCTAAAGATAAGTATGAGCCTATGATTGATATCCAGAAATGTTTTGCAGAGACACAATCTTGTTCGCCGCTTGTACTGTGTGGACAGGGAAATCTGCCTACGGACCGCATGAAAATAAGCTCCACCCCTCACCTTGCAATACCAATGGGTTGGCCACAAGTCCATGCTGGCCGCTCGGAGAAGGCACAGTCCTGGGGGCCTGGTTACAGCCCTACCAATCAATCTAACTGTTTTCCTGTAGAAACTAATGATGTCATAATGTCTGTGTTTCCACATAGAAGCTGATGAGTTCCCACTCTGAGAAGCTCTCTGTGTGTGTGTGTGTGTGTGTGTGTGTGTGTGTGTGTGTGTGTGTGTGTGTGTGTGTGTGTGTGTGTGTGTGTGTATATTAAACTGTGTGTATTAAAGAAACTAATGATGTCATAATGTCTGTGTTTCCATACAGAAGCTGATGAGCTCTCACTCTGAGAAGCTTCTGGAGCTGGAGCTGGAGTTCAGGTCTCTGCGTTCTGTCAGAGACGAGGTGGAGACGCTGAGAGGAGGTTTAGAGAACGTCCGCACGAGGCTGACCGCTGTGGAGCAGGGGGGCAGGGCAGGGGGCGGGGCGGCTACACACACACTGGGTAAGACCGCTGTGTGTGTGTGTGTGGAGTGTCTGTGTGTGTGTGTGTCGGTCTGTCTTTCTGTGTGTCTGTGTGTGTGTGTGTGTGTGTGTGTGTGTGTGTGTGTGTGTGTGTCTGTCTGTCTGTCGGTCAGTCGGTGTGTCTGTCTGTCTATCCGTCTTTCTGTCTGTCTGTCTGTGTGTGTGTCTGTCCATCTGTCCATCTATCCATCTATCTATCCATCAATCAATCAATCAATCAATCAATCAATCAATCAATCAATCAAGTCAGGAGACAGGTACGGTAGTCAAGTCAAGTTCCTTTATTAGTACCCAGAGGTAGATTTTTTTTTTCCCTGATTTTGACAAAAAGTGATTTTGACAACAAGACAAGATTTTTTTAAGTTAATATAATAATCGGGGCGCTCCGGTGGTGTAGTGGATAGAGCGTGTACCATATTGGCTCCGGCCCTCGTTGCAGTGGTCGCGGGTTCGAATCCGACCCGTGGACCTTTACTGCAGGTCATCCCCCCTCTCTCTCTCTCTGTCTCCTCATTTCAACTCTGTACTGTCTAATAAAGCTTGAAAAATGCCCAAAAAATAATCTTTAAGTTAATATAATAATGAATAATTAAAGCCCCTCCCTCTTCTTCCCTCCACAGCCTCCCTGGAGACCCAGCTGAGTCGCCATGACGACATCCTGAGCGTGCACGAGATCCGATTGGCCGACATGGACCTGCGTTTCCAGGTCCTAGAGACCGCCAGCTACAACGGAACTTTGATCTGGAAGATACGGGACTATAAGAGGCGGAAACAGGAGGCTGTGGCCGCTAAGACTCTCTCCCTGTACTCTCAGCCCTTCTATACGGGGTACTTTGGATATAAGATGTGCGCTCGGGTTTACCTCAACGGGGACGGCATGGGCAAAGGGACGCACCTGTCGCTGTTCTTTGTGGTGATGAGAGGGGAGTATGATGCCCTGCTGCCCTGGCCCTTTAAGCAGAAGGTAAGACACTAGCAAGGCAAGGAAAGTTTATTTACATAGCACAAGGCACTGGTAAGGAAAGGCAAGTGTATTTATATAGCACAAGGCACTGGTAAGGAAAGGCAAGTGTATTTATATAGCACAAGGCACTGGTAAGGAAAGGCAAGTGTATTTACATAGCACAAGGCACTGGGAATGTGAACAAGGTAAAAATGGTTACAAGGATTTTTTTTGTGTTTTTTTCTTTTACTTTTTTTTTTTTTTCAAGAACAGTGATTAATTTATTTTTTTAAATAGTATTTTTTGATTATTATTTTTTTTCAAGACACACACACACGACTGAAAAGGTGAACACACACACAAACAAAAGACAACATAAAATACAACAGCTAGCATGGCGTACTCTACTTAACAGGTTTCTAAGGACATTGTTTAAACTAAAGGTAAATGTTAAGCAGAAAATAAAAAGTCAAAAAGGTCACTTCACTACTGTTATTGTGGTAGAAAAAAAGATTTAGGATGTCCCGATTCTTGTGGTCAGACTTAGTATGGTTAGAAATACCCGGGTGTCAGAAGGTAAGGCACTGGCAAGGCAAGGCAAGTTTATTTATATAGCACAAGGCACTGGCAAGGTAAAAGTGGCTACAAGGAACTTTTTTTTTTACATCTGAGGATTCCAGTGGCAACCTGTGAAGCTCTGGTGAACTCCATGCCCAAGACGGTTAAGGCAGTGCTGGAAAATAATGATGGCAACACAAAATATTGACACTTTGGGCCCAATTTGGACATTTTCACTTAGGGGTGTACTCACTTTTATTGCCAGCAGTTTAGACATTAATGGCTGTGTGTCGAGTTATTTTGAGGGGACAGTGAATGTACACTGTTATACAAGCTGTACACTGACTACTTTACATTGTATCAAAGTGTCATGTCTTCAGTGTTGTCCCATGAAAAGATATAATTAAATATTTGAAGAAATATGAGGGGTGTACTCACTTTTGTGAGATACTGTATGTAATTCTGAGCCGGGCTAAAGCTAAGCTAACCCTGTGTGTAGGTGCCGCTGATGCTAATAGACCAGGGAGCGCCCCGTAAGTGGGTGCTGCCATCTGAAAGACAGACAGACAGACAGACAGACAGACAGACAGACAGACAGACAGACAGACACAGAAACCTTGGCTACCTGTCAGGCTAAAGCTAAGCTAACCCTGTGTAGGTGACCTTGATGCTAATGGACCAGGGCGCGCCCCGTAAGCACCTGGGCGACGCCTTCAAGCCCGACCCCAACAGCAGCAGCTTCCGCCGGCCCAACGCAGAGATGAACATCGCGTCCGGATGTCCCATGTTCGTGTCCCAGAGCGTGCTGGAGACCGGCAGCTACATCAAGGACGACACCATCTTCATCAAGGTGACCCTAACCCCTAACCCTAAGACTATACATACCGCTAACCCCTAACCCTATATAAACTATATATATTACCCCCAACCCTCTATTCTCAAAGGCCTACTTCACCGGTTGGAATATGGAGGTGTATTGAACTCTGAGATCCTATGTAGTATAAATGTGCAAAAAAAATTGAAATCGGATCATCCTAGCCTGAGAAAAGGCAGAAAGAGTGTTTTATGGTCTCACTGTCTAACCCTACATTTCTCTTTCTGTGACATCACAGAAAGAGAAATGTAGGTTTAGATAACCCCTAACCCTTAGACCCTAACCCTAATACTATATATACCCCTAACCCCTAACCAAAACCATCTTTATCAAGGTGAGGACCCCAACCCTCTATTCTTAACCCTTAACCCTAAGACTATATATACCCCTAACCCCTAACCCTAACCATCTTCATCTAGGTGAGAACCCCTAACCCTCTATTCTTAACCCCTAACCCTAACCCTATGACTATATATACTCCTAACCCTAACCCTAATACTGTATATTAACCCTAAGCCTTAGACCCTTAGACCCTAACCAAAACCATCTTCATCAAGGTGAGAACCCCTAACCCAAACCTTAGCCAATTAGCCGATGACAAAGGTCAGGAATAGGTGGCGAGCGCACCAGTGTAGCTGTCCCTCTTCCTGCTATTTGTAGTATTTATTAAATCATTTGTTATTGTGAGACAAATTTATTTTTATTTTTTCTGATTCTGATTCTGGTTATGTGATTGGCTCCCTCAGGTTACCGTGGATACCTCTGACCTCCCTGACCCCTGATGACCTTTGACCTCGCTGGTCTGAGATCAGCTGACTGTCCCGTCGCCATGCCGACGCCCAGAGCAGCAAAGGATCATGGGAAAGAGGCTGGTCGCCACGCCGACCTACCGGCCGCCAGGGGGCGCGGCCTCTTCTGATTGGCTGAAAAACTACAGAACTCTGTGTGTGCGTGTGTGCGTGTGCGTGTGTGTGTGTGTGTGTGTGAGTGTGTGTGTGTGAATGGATCAGTGTTACCATGACAGCATCGTGGTGATTTCCTTACTGATGCTGTGCATCAAGCTTTACTTCCTGTTTACCGAGGCAACCAGTTCAGACCCAAAACCTCCTACAGACAGACACACACACACACACACACACACACACACACACACACACACACACACACACACACACACACACACACACACACACACACACACACACACAACACACACACACACACACACACACACACACACACACACACAGCCTTCTGACCTGGAACTAGATATCTCCCAGTGGTTTCAGACGCCCCTCAAGTGGACCGACCAAACCCCAAACCCCTAACCATGAATGGACATAAGGAAACTCATTTAAGGACATGGGGCCTCTACGGATTATCTTTTCTGTTTAGGAAGTTTCCTTTCCTAACGAGATGACCCGGAAGTACTTGGTGGATAGGGGGTTCGAACTCTAAAAATGCTTAGGAAAGGAGCCTGGATGCATCCTTAAACAGTGCTGTCTTTTCCTATGTTCCCAAAGGAAGCACCTTTTCATCTCTCCTTGACCCTGATAACGTTTAGGGTTAAAAAGGGACACTGTGTAATATGACATCATCAAGAAAGCTCTAGAAAGTTCTATAATGCAACGCTCCCTGGGTAACCCCACCCCTTTAGAATAATAACAGAAGCTACAGTGGCCTTCAAGGACAAGAACAATTCTAAATTCTAAACAATGCACCTGATGACATTCCAAAAACATGGATGCCTCCATAAGACTTACCCTCTCAATGAACAAAATGTAATATTAATATTTGTAATTTTCTGCTCAGGAGGATAATTCAGATTATTGGCAGAGGTGATTTTACACCAATGAGGACATATTTATGAATGAGGATATTGATTTAAACCTGCAGTGTGTAGAATTTTGGGTTTTATTTCCTAGCAGATTTTGTAGAAAGTAATTATAATATCCATAAGTACATTTAATTTAGTGCATAACAGCTGAAAAAAATGTTTTGAATTGTTTTTTTTTTCCTTAGAAAGGGTCTCATATATGTCCATATTTCTGCATATTTTGGACCAAGGCCTAGTGCCGCCATCTTGAAAGTGTCATAGTTGGAATGTCATCAGGTGCATTGTTTAAAATTTAGAATTGTTCTTGTCCTTGAAGGCCACTGTAGCTTCTGTTATTATTCTAAAGTGTTGGGGTTACCCAGAGAGCGTTGCATTCTAGAACTTTGTAGAACTTTCTTGATGATATCATATTACACACTGCACCTTTAAGTTAATAAATTACTTAAAATGTTACACAGTGCCCCTGGAGGAGGCTTAAAGGTTAGGAGATTTGACTATTTGTATTGGCCCCGGGACCCTTTCTCACGGTTCAGATGTGATACGTCCCGGTAAAGGAGGGTTAACCCCTGATATTCTGACCCCCCCCCCGTTTGAGGAGGGTTAACCCCTGATATACTGACCCCCCCGTTGGAGTTCCTCTGAGTTTTTCACTGCCGACAGAATTCATTTGATTCATTTGCACAGTTTGAATGTTTGTTAAAGTGTGACAATAAAAATATAAAGAAAACTGAAAAGATTATTATTATTTTTTTCAGATGAACTTCAGAACTGAACCTGTTTTGATCTGTAAATGTCTGTTTTCTTTGGTCTGAACTGGGCTTTAGAATCACATCCAGAAACAAAAGTCCCAATGTTTGCCATGTACTGTGACATCAAAACATTATGTGTGAGAGAGAGAGAGAGACATTATATGTTTTATATGATTTTATATCATCCACCCGTCCATCCCTCCATCCATCCATCCATCCATCCATCCATCCATCCATCCATCCATCCATCCATCCATCCATCCATCCATCCATCCATCCATCCATCCATCCATCCATCCATCCATCCATCCATCCATCCATCCATCCATCCATCCATCCATCCACTATGCAGCCAAACTGTAGTAGTTGGCTGAAACCAGAAGGGGGCGCTGATTGGACACTGAGGCGGTGACGTGTAAAGGAACCGGAAGATACAGAAGAAGTAGTAGTCGAATTTCTAGCCGCGGAGCCGTTACTGTTGTTGTTATTAATTCGGACAGATTTTACTGTAAAAGGTGAGATATAAACAAAATGTACCTAAACTATGTATGTTTCTGACGTCTAATCTAACGAGACACAGTGTTTACGATACTTAAATTCACTATTTTTAGCGTATTTTCACTTACAAACGTGAGTTGCATTTTAACTTTAGCGAACCCGCTTTAAAAAATCGTCAAATTAAATTTCAAATCGTTTTTTCTGTTAAAATAAAAGCAGCTGTCAGAATAATTAAAGCATGACTATGAATATAAGAGAGGAAACTTCAATTCGGCGTGTTCATATTTCAATTTACATCAGCTGTTTACGTAATACTGTTTTATATGTGAAGTACTCAGTGAAAGTAGTCGACAGTCACTCAAGAACTGTATTGTTAAAATCTAAATTAAACTTACCAAAACGTTCATGCAAGTACAGCTGAAACAGGCGATTATTTGACAGAGTATTTATTCGCTATTGACTATTTTGAGTAGTTTTTTTTAAGTAATTTTAAGCCCAATATGTTATGGTTTCAAGCTTCTCAAATGTGAAGATTTGGTAATTCTACTTTATATGCAACATGCAGAGGAATGGGAAATAAATGTATTATTGACACAAAGTGATTATTTTTCACCAGTTTTTTTTTAGTTTTTTTCTAACATTTTCTGGTATCTTTTTCCCCTCAATGTTTCAAATTAGTTTTACAAAATGACATTGTTGATAGAACTGTGTAATTATATAGATTATTTTTTTTACTTCTTCCGACCCCCTTTCGAGCATATGGAAAGTGTGTCTGTTTTTTTTATTTTCAATTCATCTGACTACTATTTTAACTAATTTTTTATTGCCTACATGTTTGAAATAAAGACAATCAATCAAGCTAAATTGATCTGTTAAGGGGTAGGACTAGATACGTTTTTTTTACTTCCTCCGACCCCCTTTCGAGCATGTAGATTAGAAAGTGTCTGTTCTTTTTGCTTTTGTTCGAAATAAAGACTATCTATCTATCTATCTATCTATCTATCTATCTATCTATCTATCTATCTATCTATCTATCTATCTATCTATCTATCTATCTATCTATCTATCTATCTATCTACTATCTATCTATCTATCTATCTATCTATCTAATGTTTTCTGATTCTGATTTTTTTGGTATTTTTTCCTCTTTATGTTTCAAATGTTTTTTTTCCGTCTTTCTTTCTGTGTGTCAGATGCATCGGGTGGACTTGTCCCGTTCTCCGTGACTCCAGCTGCCAGCCTGATGTCCAGATGTGTCTCCAAAGGAATCCTCTCCCAGGTCAGACACACACGCACACACACACACACACACACACACACACACACACACACACACACACACACACACACACACACACACACACACACACACACACACACACACACACACACATAGAGATGGGTTTCCTATGATTGATAACAACACCAAACAGGATAGGAAAATAGCTTTTTTTAACTTATTTTTTTTTACCCTTAAATATGTTTGAAAGGCATTTTGGATCTTTATTTCCACTGCAAAATCTCGGCCGGCTGTAGTTGTAGACATCCGGGTATTTCTAACCATACAATACTAAATCTGGCCACAAGAATCAGGACATCCTAAATCTTTTTTCTACCAAACTAAATAGTAGATAATATGGGGATTGGAACGCAGCCTATGATCAAATTCCTCCGTGATTTTCTCTACTTATGACATCTATTGCAGCATGTCAGTCCTGGGAGAGGGATCCCTTACTCTGTCGACTCTCCCTGAGATTTCTTAAAAAAAATGTTTTTTAATCCCGGTAAAGGGTTTTTTACTGGGAGTTTTTTCTCAGCCGAGCTAAGGGTCTAAGGGCAGATAGATAGATAGATAGATAGATAGATGGATAAGGGCAGAGGGTGTCATACTGTATGGAATGTAAAGCCCACTGAGGCAAATGTCTATTTGTGATATTGGGCTATACAAATAAAACTGATTTAATTTGATTTATTCCAAAATATCATCCTGACGCCATGTTGTTTCTCTCAGGAGGAAATAGACTCCGCCTCCTCCGGGCTAAGCCCCGCCTTCTCCTGTCAGCTGCACGAGGTCGAGCAGCGAATCAGAACGCAGAGACAGCTCGATGAGGTAATGCACACATCTTCTATCTGATCTATCTATCTATCTATCTATCTATCTATCTATCTATCTATCTATCTATCTATCTATCTATCTATCTATCTATCTATCTGTCTGTCTGTCTGTCTGTCTGTCTGTCTGTCTGTCTGTCTGTCTGTCTGTCTGTCTGTCTGTCTGTCTGTCTGTCTGTCTGTCTGTCTGTCTGTCTGTGTCTGTCTGTCTGTCTGTCTGTCTGTCTGTCTGTCTGTCTGTCTGTCTGTCTTAATACTATGTTAAAAACTGCATTTTCAGCAGGTCAGCAAGAACATTTATCGTACTGTAAATCAGACAGTGAACAACATATGAACAAATCCTTCTGTAATAACCTTCAGAATAGTGCTGAGAATGATTATGGAAAGTTTAGTTGATGTAAGTGCTTTAGAAGTTGAGATTTTTTGGTATTTTCAGCATGTTTTTAAGAAGAAAATGTCTCATAAATCAGACAATGAACAACATATGAACAAATCCTTCTGTAATAACCTTCATAATAGTGCTGAGAATGATTATGGAAAGTTTAGTTGATGTAAGTGCTTTAGAAGTTGAAATTCTTTGGTATGTTCAGCATGTTTTTAAGAAGAAAATGTCTCATAAATCAGACAATGAACAACATATGAACAAATCCTTCTGTAATAACCTTCAGAATAGTGCTGAGATTATTGGTTCCGACTTCAGAGTATTGATAAAAACTTATGTTGAGATAATGTCCGTTAAAGATGGTTGTATAGGAGAAATATACAGACGCAAACAGACAAGGTTTAGTCAAATAAACACCTGATTGTACATGTTGGACCTTTGATTTATACTGGTATGAAAGAAGACATGTTAAGGAAGATAAATAGACAAAAATCGAGAAATTGACCAGTGCTTGAAAATAGTGTGTTTTTACCTGCACTGTCTCGAACTTAATGTTTTTTTCTTTTAGCTGAATCTTGAAATGGAGCTTCTGAAGGCGGAGAAGGAAAGCGCTGACGTCACACACACATTTTACCTCAGTGAGTGTTTTGGTTTCTCTCTCTCACACAACAGACAGACAGACGACAGACAGACAACAACAGCAGACAGGCAGCAGACAGCAACAGAGCACAGACAGAAGACAGACAGACAGACAGACAGACAGACAGACAGACAGACAGACAGACAGCAGCAGGCAGGACAGGCAGACAGCAGACAGACAGACAGCAGACAGACAGACAGACAGACAGAAGACAGACAGACAGACAGACAGACAGACAGACGGGAGCAGCAGCAGACAGACACAGACAGACGTCAGACAGACGACTTACCTCAGTGAGTGTTTTGGTTTCTCACACGTTACCATTCATACACCGATAGCATGTGGCAGGGAGACGGGGGATCCAACCACCGACACTGTAGTTGAGGGTCGACCGCCCAACACACTTTACCACAGCCGGCTTAAGTTATAGTATTAGGGTTATAGTAACACAGGGGATGAAGCCAGTACGAGTTAGGGGTTAGAGGGTTAGGGGGTAAGCACAGTAAAGCCAGTAGGTGTTGGGTAAGGGGGTTAGTTTGTTGATTTTATATACACACACACCACTCACTCACTCACTCACTCACTCACTCACTCACTCACTCACTCACTCACTCACTCACTCACTCACTCACTCACTCACTCACTCACTCACTCACTCACTCACTCACTCACTCACTCACTCACTCACTCACTCACTCACTCACTCACTCACTCACTATTATGCACTAAATTAAACGTACTTATGGATATTATAATTATTTTCTAAAAAATCTGCTAGGAAATAAAACCCAAAATTCTACACACTGCAGGTTTACCTAACACATTGCCTCCTGTGTCCCAGCTGTCCGGTTCCAGACTCTGCAGACGTTCTGTGTTCACCTGCAGCAGCTGCTGAAGGAGCAGAACGCACTGAGACACAGACTGATGAAACCGCTCGGTCGCTCCAACCTGTCTGTCCCCGCACACCTGCACCGGTAAGACAGACAGAGAGACACAGACATTTTTAGATGGAGCGGGGTCCATTTGCTTAAAAAAGAAAATTGGAAAATAACGTTATATTATATTTTTGGCATTTTCAAGCTTTATTAGACAGTACAGAGTTGAAATGGGGAGACAGAGAGAGAGAGAGAGACAGAGAGAGAGAGAGAGGGGGGGGGGGATGACCTGCTGTAAAGGTCCACGGGTCGGACTCGAACTTGTGACCACTGCAACGAAGGCCGGAGCCAATATGTTACACGCTCTATCCACTACGCCACCGGAGCGGCCCGAAAATAAAGTATTAATAAAGAATATTGTGTTTCCAGGTTTGTGGTGGAAGCCGTGACGATGCTTCTGGACTTTATAGAAACTCTGGAGGAGAAGCTGAGATCAGTCCGCTGCAGCCCGGACGCAAGAGACCAACTCACCCAGCTGGTAGGTCACATGGCACACACACACTCACACTCACACACACACACAGACACACACACACACACAGACACACACACACACACACACACACACTACACACACACACACACACACACACACACACACACACACACACACACACACACACACACACAACACACACACACACACGAACTGCAGTAAATATATAGTGAAAAAAAGGTAAAATACTGTTTTTGCTAATGTAGCTAAAGCAGTAGTTCTGTCGTAAAACTCGAAAAGTAAACGTCGTCTGAAGTTAAAATGTTTTAAAAAAGAAATCCCTGTGTTCCAGTCCCCATACTATCTAATATTTAGTTTGGTAGAAAACAGATTTAGGATGTCCTGATTCTTGTGGCCAGATTTAGTATGGTTAGAAGTACCCGGATGTCCTACTACATCTGGCCGAGGTGTTTAGTGTAGAAAACAGCATGCTATTTGGGCGATTCTGACCCACAATCCAGTGCACACTAGAAGTGACGTCTGTCTCTCTCTCCCTCTCCATCTCTGTCTCTCTCTCCCTCTTCTCTCCATCCCTCTCTCTCTCCCTCTCCTCCTCTCTCTCCATCCCTCTCCCTCTCTCTCCATCTCTTTCTCTCTCTCTCTCAGAATACCTCTCTCGCCCAGTTATTGGCTCACGCGTCGGAGGTGGAAGTTTGTCCAATCAGGTTCTCCGATGGAAGGAAGTCCACAGCAGCGTTTTGAGTGACAGCTCAGCGTGAAGCATCATCACGTGGACTCTGTGTTTACTGCAGTTAATATCATTATGTTTAATAATAAAGTTTTTATATATTATCAAAGACTTGATGGATTATTTTGTTATTGTAATAAAGTCAGATTTTGTTAAAAACTTTCAACTGTTGATTCCTTTCTTGTTTTCAAGGAATTTAATATTTTTTTTCCATTTTGCACTGGTGCTACGAGGAACTTTTAAATATTTCTGAAACGGTCATTTTTCCTCTGATGATCATAAATTACATGTAACAGCAAAGGAGAACATCCGTGCAAAGAATGATATTTTTATATAGTTATTCTTAATATCTTTGTCATGGGTACGCTCACCCAGAACTTTACAAAATGCTTAGTAAGCTGCACAGTAGCCTAGGTGGTTGTACATACAATCAAGCTAAGCTTAGCTGTGACTGCAAACAAATCTATATTTGAAGAACCCACTAAAGGCTTTGTTTACTCATTTCACCTCGCTGATAAAAGACAGACCACGAATAAGGTGTCTAATCCCACATTTTAAAGGATGGACAAGGCAGTGGTGCTATTTAAAACATGCTAGAAAGTACCCAACTTCAAATATCTGGCATTCAGGGAACACAATTGTGGTAAAACCTTCAAATATTAGCGGAGTTATGCATATTTTCATGAATTACAGAATCAGTTCATGAGTTGTATGCTGACCTCATATAAGGTCAGCATACAACTAAAGTAAATATCTTTTTCAAAGCCTGAACAATACATCAGTTTAGCCTGTTTGATAGGTTGCTATTTTATCCGTGTAAGTCTGAGTAAGTCAACATTGCTCTAGGTTCTGAAGGAGCTAAGTGATATAAACAGTTACCACAATGAAAGTACCAGGCAAGGTAAGTTGCAAGCAGTAACTTTTACTCACATAAAGTTGTAGGTCACACCCAAAACACATATGCATATACTGTTCATTATTTGAAAATAAAAACATGGGCCATTTAAAATAAACAACATGGTAAAGGGGAGGAGCTTAATGTGGGACAGAGGAGGAGCTTAATATGGAAAAGGGGAGGAGCTTAACATGGTAAAGAGGAGGAGCCTAACATGGTTAAGGGTAGGAGCTTAATAGGGTAAAGAGGAGGAGCCTAACATGGTTAAGGGGAGGAGCTTAATGTGGTAAAGGGGAGGAGCTTAATATGGAAACTGGGAGGAGCCTAACGTGGTTAAGGGGAGGAGCCTAACATGGTTATGGGGAGGCTTAATGCGGATAAGGGGAGGAGCTTAATATGGTAAGGAGGAGGGGCTTAATATGGAAAAGGGGAGGAGCTTAATGCGGTAAAGGAGAGGGTCTTAATAGCCTCGTTCGAGATGTCGCCGTCTTGCTAAGACCTGCGCAACTATGACGCTCGGCTTGCTGAGCGCACAGCATTTTTGCAGCATTTTTGTTGTGCGCTTAGCAAGACGCGCGTCATAGTTGCGCAGGTCTTGCTCAGACCTGGGTAAGTCGAACGAGGCTACTATGGTTAAGGGGAGGAGCTTAATATGGTAAAGAGGAGGAGCCTAACATGGTTAAGGGGAGGAGCTTAATATGGAAACTGGGAGGAGCTTAATAAGATAAAGAGGAGGCGCCTAACATGGTTAAGGGGAGGGGCTTAATATGGTTAAGGGGAGGAGCTTAATATGGTAAAGAGGAGGAGCCTAACATGGTTAAGGGGAGGAGCTTAATGCGAATGGCCACCAGCAGCTCTTATAGTCTGTGTCTTGATTCAGGGGTTGCAGCCTACGTAGGCTGCATTTGAAGACCGATTGCGTCATAGCGGCGCGCAAAGGCTCCTCATATGCAGCCGTGAAATGCAGCCTTCGTTTCACGGTTTTGAAGGCTGCATCAGATGTATCCTTCGTGGCCCAACATATCCCAAGATTCATTGCGTTTTTTTCAGAGATTGCATAAAATAAAATAAAAAATAACAAAACAGCAACGTGTTGCTCCATCTTCTTAACTTTTATCTTCCTTTCTTTTTCGCTTGTACTTTTTTTTCTTTTCGTCTGGTAGGCAACTTCTTTTTCTTTTTTCCTCCATTGACAGGGCTGTCTCCGTTGGCAGCAATCAGGGTTGCTAGGCAGCACAGGAGTAAACGGATACCGGTGGAGACCGTCTCATTTAACAAGGCTCGTTGGCCTTGGAATCGGCCTTAAAATCGGCCTTCATAGGCTATAGCCTTCATAGACCGCGAGACTGCCTCCTACCAAGTGCGTGGTCTCTGTAGCTTGGGGGGAGAGAGAGAGAGAGAGAGAGAAAGAGAGAGAGAGAGGGAGAGAGAGACATAGAGTGATATGTTATGATATATTGTTATATGATGAATATTTTTACTTATAGTATTATAATTTGATGAGGTGCTTTGGCAATATTGTACAATACTGTAACTTTCATGCCAATAAAGCCAATTTGAATTGAATTGAATTGAATTGAATTGATAGAGAGATAGATAGATAGAGAGAGAGAGAGAGACATAGAAAGATAGAGAGAGAAAGAGAGAGAGAAAGAGAGAGAGAGAAAGAGAGAGAGAGACAGAGACAAAGGTCACATGGTGCAGCTCTGCTCACTGCTGATTGGTCCAGATTTGCTGCATCGACGGAGAGACAGACAGACTCTAAATTATGAACATCATGAATAGAATATGGAAAACAATATATAACTGATCAGTTTACTGTGCTTCTCTGGCTCCTGAAGGGTTTCATATTAAAGTCTGTCCTGTCTGTCTGGCCTTTGACCTGAGAGGTGAAACCATGTGGTGTGTGTGTGTGTGTGTGTGTGTGTGTGTTCACCAACATGACAGCCTTTACCCCCCCCCCCCTCCCACTCACACACATTGTAACCAGCTGATTTGCATGTGTCACTGATTTGGGTTAACCCTGAGCATCCTCAGATAAAGCAGAAAGGTGTGAAATAAATTATTATTAACATTGTTTTAATGTTTTTTCATGAAGGCCATTTTATATTTTATATTATTTTGTACCGTCAAAGATAATGTGACTTTGAATTTTTTTTTACCCATAGACCAAGTCAAAACATTTTGATTGTTCTAAAATACAACTGGCCTATATTCAGCCTTTTCATATTAGTGAGGTAGTGACGTCAGATTCGATCTCCCGCCTCCCCTCGTCCTGTGGAAGTGCCCATGAGCAAGACACTGAACCCTTCACTGCTCCGGCAGCTGCAGCCAGCGGTAGGAATGTGTTGACGTGTAACACTGTATAAGAGAAACGCCGCTATTATAATCCATTTAGTGTTTTAATGAGTGTTTGGTTAAGGTTAATTCAGATAATCTGCCAGCTACTGAGCAGATCTAATCTTTATGCACATTGATACAGACACTCTGCGGAATACCACGTGCGGGAGCCTGTGTTTCCGGGCCACGGTCAGGGTCATTGAACACAACACGACGTGGTGACGTCACGTCATCAGTGGAGAACGACAGGTAGCATGGCGGAGGTCAACAAGAGGAAATTAGACGAAAGAAAGATGATTTCTATGTTACTTTGTTCTTGGCTGCACAGAGGAAAAGGCTCGAGCTCATTCCCGCAGGACACGAGCTAAAGGACACGTGGTGCCTCCCTGGGCATCGGAAGAATCGCCCGGCGCTGCGCGGGCTAGCCAGTAGCATTGTAGCGGTTAGCGTGTAGCCAGCTGCCCCAGACAGCAGCCCGCAGACGGGGCTCAAGGCGG
>CM047517.1:2027650-2037650 GCA_026122265.1 Ammodytes dubius
AATAGACCACCTTGTTCCTGGAGTATTTTGAAATTATTCTTAAAGGCTCTGGCCAATTTAGTGGCAGACTCCGAGTAGAATATGACCAGTGGTATCATGGGGTCCAAGTTAATTGGTTTAACTGTTTTGAAAGTACTGTAGATCTGTCTAAGGAAAGACCGAGAGTACCCTCTGGTGGACAAGACCTTGCACAGCACCCTCACGGCAAACCCAAAGTCCTCTAGTCTTGTACAGATTCTGTGGAATCTTAAAAATTGGGATTTAACCAACCCCGCAAAGGTGTGCTTGGGATGGTGGCTGCTTTTATTCAATAGAGCATGTGTGTCTGTTGCTTTAAAGAACACTTTAATGTCCAATCTGTTTGTTTGCTGGAAGTTAGGGCCCTTAAAGGTTGTCGTATCCAGAAAATCCACCTCAGTGAGACTGTGTGTTGATTTAATGGTGATGGAACTGTTAAAGTTGTTCAGAAAATTGCAGAATGTATCAAACTCCTGTAAAGAGTGCGTCCACACTCCCCAAATATCATCTAGGTATCTATAGTAATATAAGGGTTTAATAGGAGCCTGTGATAAGGCTGATTGTTCCCACTGGGCCATGAAAATATTGGCAAAAGAGGGAGCAAATTTTTTACCCATGGCCGTGCCTGATATTTGTAAAAAGTGTTTATCGTCAAATTCAAAGTCGTTTCTAGTCAGGTTAAGGTATAAGAGTTGTAATATTTCCTTATCTGGACGTTTGGAATCTGGATATAACTGAAAGGTATTTTTGACCGCCTCCATGCCTTGGTCTGTGTTAATGTTTGTGTAAAGGCTGTCCACATCCATGGTGAACAGGAAGGCATCAGCTGGAATGTGCAGTAGTTTAATTTTGTTGACAAAGTCGTATGTGTCTTTGATGTAACTAGGATGCTTGATAGATATGGGATTGAGGTATGTCTCCACAAAATGGGCTGTGGCATATGTTTCGCTACCACAATCCGAGACAATGGGCCTCCCAGGTGGAATTACATTGGGAAGACTCCACTTGTCTCTGGCTTTGTGTATTTTGGGCAACATGTAAAATAACCTGGGTCTGGGTTCTGCATCCCCCATCAAAAAGGACCTCTGTTTGGCATTGATGAACTTTTTGGTTTGCAATTTTTGGAGTATTTCTGTGACTAAAGGAATGGTATCCTTATAGATGGGCTTCCTAAGGCTTTTATAGTACTTTATGTCATTAAGTTGCCTGTAGCCCTCCCACAGGTATTGCTCTCTGTCCATGATGACAACAGAGCTGCCTTTATCAGCTGGTTTGATGACTATATTTTTGTTGCTTTTTAGTTGTTTGAGGGCTTCCAATTCAAATTGATCTAAGTTGGCCTTGTTGCATTTAGCAACGTAGTGGTTGTCGAACCATTCCACGTCCGACTGTATTAGTTGCCTTAAGGGCCAAGGCACGGCTGGTTCTGGTGGGACCCATGTAGATTTTGGCATAAAAGGGAGTGGACTAGTTTCCCTAGTATGCTCAAAATGTGCAGCTAATTTGAGTCTCCTATGGTAGGTTCTGATGTCTATTTGTGTTTGATTTTTAATGTTTTTTTCCTCTCCTCTAATGATCGGAATGAAATTAAGACCTTTGTTAAGTAGGGAGAGTTGAGCTGCAGTGATATTAAACTTCTGCGCTAACACAATGACATTCTTAGACCCCGTAGACAAAACAGTTTTCACGGGGCATTTGCTTTTAACATATCCACCCATTCTTTGAGGATCTTCCTGGCGGTGGGGATGGTCCAGTGGACGCCATCTTCCTCAGCCTGGAAGCTCTTCTGCTGCAGTCTGGGGATGAAGTTGAACTGTCTGACGATGTGTTGGTTGAGCCGTCTGAGGTTGCGTTGCTCATCCTCTGGTAGGGACTCAGAAAAGTTCAGTTCGGGTATTAATACGAGGGCGTGGGGAAAAGCAAGAGTGGCCATTCTCACAGCCCTCTGTATGTGGCCGATCAGTGCCCCTTCTGTCCTCTGAGCTCTGTCGTTGATGCCAAAGGACAGCACGAGTGTTTCAACAAGATCAGTGTGTGTGGTTTTTGCCAGTATGGCTTCAGCATGCCTAAACGTTGCGCCCGGATAGGACTCGATCTGGAGGTCTGGCTCTTGGAAGGGTGGTATGCGATTGAGATTGGAGTCCCCCATGATGACCCACTTCTTAGTGGGGGTGAGGGACCAGTCCTTAACCCTGTTTTTGCCTGTGCTGAGGTGTCTGTGTGGTCTGTAGACTGGTGAAAATAATTGCTTGGGTTGTGATGCAGATGTGCTTGTGTTAGGTGTGGTGTGAGTGTTCCCTATGAGAATAGGTGGAGTGAGGGTAGGTGAGGATGACCTACTGGGCCCCGGTTGTGGACTGGATGGTGTGGAACTGTCACTGTCCAGCGTGACGGTGGCCGTTGGCCCCTCGTCGGTTGACATGCGAGGGGCGTTGGCCTCCGACCAAAGCTCCATGGAGTCACAATCCTCATTGTGAAGAGCAGTGCTCGTGGGATGGGTTCCAGGAGCCTCCGCGTCCGTAGGGAAGGTCTGTCCTGAAGAGGAGGGGCGTGGACGTGAGCTGGAAGAGGGAAGAGGCAGAGAGGGGTGGGGGACTGGGGACTGAGGGGAGGGGAGGGGGGGGGGGGGGGGAGGAAGAAGAAGAGGGGGTTATAAGGGGGACAAGACGGGGGATGGAGAGGGAGAGGGAGGAGGAGGAGGGAAGAGGAGCGGGGAGGGGGGAAGAAGAGAGGGGGACGAGAGATGGGAGAGGAGTGGATGTGTCCTTCGTGGTCCGCGGTGCTTCCTTCGTGGCGTGAGGCTGGACCCTGTCCTGTTGTGGATCTTCGTGACGTCGCTCTGTGTCCGATGGCTTCGATTGTGAGGCGTTGGCAGGCGCTCTGACTCTCACCCGTGATACCCTCTGGCCGAGTGGGACCGGCCCATCTGGTGTCGGTCCTGTTGGCAGGATGGGATTCCACCAGGTGGAAGAGTCGGTTGAGTTAGGACCCTCTGTGTCTGGAGGGTTGATGTGACGACGTTTCTGCACCGCCTTCATGGGTCTGGTGAAGACATGTTGTTGGCCCGGAGGGGCTGACCCTGTGTTGGTTGATCTGGGGGTGGGTCTGACCCTTGGAGCAGACAGCGCATTAGACAGCATGGAATGAACTTTGTCTAGGGTGCGTTGTAGGAGTCTTTGTCCCAGCTGTTTCTTAGCCCACGTGGTGGCCACCCCAAAGGGCTGTTGCCAGTCGTCGCCCCCCACATGGGTCATGATCTCCAAGTCTGTGTCCAAGCACTCTTGGTAGTGGTCCTTCAGAATTAAGAGCGTCTCCTGTTCCCACTGTTTGGCGTTGGCCTCTATGAGGGAAGTGGTGGTGGGGTTGGGCGCTGCTGGTTTGATCGAGGTCGCCAATTTGGTGGTGAGTTTGTCGATTGCGATGGGGATGGATCTACCGCTGATGTTGGACATGTGATGTGTGGCTTTAATGAGCCTGCATGTCACCCTGGCCTTGGCTGCGAAATCCGGGTCGCTTCTGTAGTGTGGTGGAGGCGTTGCCGGTCTGCGACCCCTCGGTGGTCGGTCACGTGGTGGTGGCGTGCCTGGCCTGGTTCCCCTGGACCCACGGGTGTGTGGGGGCGGCGTAGTCGGTCTGCGACCCCTCGGTGGTCGATGACGTGGTGGTGGCGTACCTGGCCTGGCTCCCCTGGGCACCCGCACCTGGGGAGGAGGTGTGGCCGGTCGGCGACCCCTGGGTGGTCGGAATCGAGGGGGCGGCGTGCTCGGACGCGCCCTGGGAGGTGGCGTGCCGCGTCTGTAAGGTCTGGAAGGTCGCATCAAAGGCGGCGGCGCAGCAGGTGCGGGACGCTCAACATCAAAGGGGCTGGACGGTGATCTATACCGTGGCCCATCTCTGCTAGTGGTGCCGTATAGGCGATCATCATATCTCCCCCCACTGTGATATCTGGTAGCGTGTGGATAGGGTTAGGGTTAGGGTTAGGGTTAGGGTTAGGGTTAGGGTTAGGGTTAGGGTTAGGATAAGGGGGTTTTAACCAGGATGGCCCAAAGGGCCATCGTCAAATAACTCTCCTTGAAAAGGTAAAGTTGACATTTAAAGTGGCCTACTAGACTAATTTTGGGATGGGCTTTCCAATGGTGCTACCCCCGAGGCTCTAGGAGCTTTGGTTTCCGAGTTATGAGTGTTTTCATGTTTAAAAGTTCTGTATCTCCTGAACGGAAGGTCGTAGAGACTCGGGGACAACTCCAGTGTGTTCAGCGTGCCCAAATTATGTCTGACGGAACTTGGTTTCAAGTCTCTAGGACCTACGGTTCTGGAGTTATAAGCGAAAACGTTGGCCCAATGGGAATGAATGAGCGTCATTGAAAATTTCTCTAAGTGTTGAGTCCAAAAAAATAAAGTTCCCCCAGGAAGTGTCTAGGAGCACGTTTCAGGCCATTTTGAGTGGTCTGGTAATGGTCTGTGGTGAAGTTTTCTAAAAACCCTATGTAAAGGTAGGGAGGGGAAACTGCACAAGATTTTTAACCAAGATACTAGGCGTGGGGACGGATCAGAATCCGTTGAAATTTTGGTTCTATGTTGTTTCTATCCCGAGTTATGGCCGATTTGGTCTGCGCATGCGCAGTAGAGTTTTGGCCCATAATATGTCTGTTGAAAGAAGGGCTCTTCCTGATTCCAAATCCGTTGAAAGTAGGTCTCTATGACCTTCCTATCAGAAGTTATGGCCAAATGAGTACAAGTGAAATTGTGTGAAAATTTGACTAAGTGTGGAGTCAAAAATACTTCCCACAGAAAGTGTCTAGGAGCACGTTTTAGGTCATTTTGAGTCGTTTGGTAATGGTCTGTTGTGCTGTTTTTTGGAAAATATGCGAAAGGGTTAGGGTTAGGGTTAGGGTTAGGGTTAGGGTTAGGGGTTAGGGTTAGGGTTAGGGTTAGGGTTAGGGTTAGGGTTAGGTTAGAGGGTTAGGGTTAGGGTTAGGGTTAGGGTTAGGGTTAGGGTTAGGGTTAGGGTTAGGGTTAGGGTTAGGTTAAGAGCAATCTGCCCACTTTTCAAAAGTGGTTTTTTTGGACGTAAATTTTGAACGCAGAGGGGCAACCTCATACCGAGACCATCCTCGGATACCTTGGGACCAGGCGCATTGGCCGAAAAAGTTTGGTCCCCCTGGTGGCGATTGTGGGTACTGCAATCGCGATTTGAAAAGTTTGAAGCTCCGTAACTCCCCAACGCAGAGGGGCAACACAATTCCAAGCAGTGCCTGTTGTAGCCCTTGGCCAGGACTACATGCTCACCAATTTTTAGCCATTTCCGAGAAACTTTTTTTAACATGGAAAAACAGGTTTTTTGGGAATAACGTCCGGTAGGGGAGGGGCTACTGCACAAGATTTTTAACCAAGATACTAGGCGTGGGGACGGATCAGAATCCGTTGAAATTTTGGTTCTATGTTGTTTCTATCCCGAGTTATGGCCGATTTGGTCTGCGCATGCGCAGTAGAGTTTTGGCCCATAATATGTCTGTTGAAAGAGGGGCTCTTCCTGATTCCAAATCCCTTGAAAGTAGGTCTCTATGACCTTCCTATCAGAAGTTATGGCCAAATGAGTACAAGTGAAATTGTGTGAAAATTTGACTAAGTGTGGAGTCAAAAATACTTCCCACAGAAAGTGTCTAGGAGCACGTTTTAGGTCATTTTGAGTCGTTTGGTAATGGTCTGTTGTGCTGTTTTTTGGAAAATACCCTATGTAAAAAGGGTTAGGGTTAGGGTTGGGTTAGGGTTAGGGTTAGGGTTAGGGTTAGGGTTAGGGTTAGGGTTAGGTTAAGAGCAATCTGCCCACTTTTCAAAAGTGGTTTTTTGGACGTAAATTTTGAACGCAGAGGGGCAACCTCATACCGAGACCATCCTCGGATACCTTGGGACCAGGCGCATTGGCCGAAAAAGTTTCGTCCCCCTGGTGGCGATTGTGGGTACTGCAATGGCGATTTGAAAAGTTTGAAGCTCCGTAACTCCCCAACGCAGAGGGGCAACACAATTCCAAGCAGTGCCTGTTGTAGCCCTTGGCCAGGACTACATGCTCACCAATTTTTAGCCATTTCCGAGAAACTTTTTTTAACATGGAAAAACAGGTTTTTTGGGAATAACGTCCGGTAGGGGAGGGGCAACTGCACAAGATTTTTAACCAAGATACTAGGCGTGGGGACGGATCAGAATCCGTTGAAATTTTGGTTCTATGTTGTTTCTATCCCGAGTTATGGCCGATTTAGAAAATTGAATTTTAAAATTTCAAAGTTGTGCCACTGGGCGAGGAAGATAGGCACAGGGATGTCCTTTGGTGTGGCAGGTGCCCCAGGCCCCCTAGACATGTGTGCGAAGTTTTGGAGTTGTAGCTCACTTACTTCATGTAGCTGCCATTGACCCCCATGTAAAATTTTGGGAAAATTTCTTTAAGTGCCAAAGTCCTAAGAAAATAATTTTTCCAAAAAGTATTTAGGAGCACGTTTTAGGCCATTTGGAGTATATATGATTTTTTTTTTTTTTTTTTTTTTTTTTTTACACCACTAGTTGGCGCTATCATGACCAAAAATGATGGGTGAGTAAGGGGGAACTCCCCGTCACTTTTTTAAAAACCCTATATAAAAGGTGGAAGGAGTTGGAATTGGAATGTGGAAATGGAATATGGAGTTGGAAGGTGGAATGTGGAGTTGGAATATGGAGTTGGAAGGTGGAATGTGGAGTTGGAATATGGAGTTGGAAGGTGGAATGTGGAGTTGGAATATGGAGTTGGAAGGTGGATGTGGAAGTTGGAATATGGAGTTGGAAGGTGGAATGTGGAGTTGGAATATGGAAGTTGGAAGGTGGAATGTGGAGTTGGAATAATGGAGGTTTTAGGGTTAGGGTTAGGGTTAGGGTTAGGGTTAGGGTTAGGGTTAGGGTTAGGGTTAGGGTTAGGTTAGGGTTAGGGTTAGGGTTAGGGTTGGTTAGGGTTTAGGGTTAGGGTTAGGGTTAGGGTTAGGGTTAGGGTTGTTGTAGGGTTAGGGTTAGGGTTGGGTTAGGGTTTAGGGTTTAGGGTTAGGGTAGGGTTAGGGTTAGGGTTAGGGTTAGGGTTTAGGGTTAGGGTTAGGGTTAGGGTTAGGGTTAGGGTTAGGTAGGGTTAGGGTTAGGGTTAGGGTTAGGGTTAGGGTTGGTTAGGTTAAGAGCAATCTGCCCACTTTTCAAAAGTGGTTTTTTGGACGTAAATTTTGAACGCAGAGGGGCAACCTCATACCGAGACCATCCTCGGATACCTTGGGACCAGGCGCATTGGCCGAAAAAGTTTCGTCCCCCTGGTGGCGATTGTGGGTACTGCAATGGCGATTTGAAAAGTTTGAAGCTCCGTAACTCCCCAACGCAGAGGGGCAACACAATTCCAAGCAGTGCCTGTTGTAGCCTTGGCCAGGACTACATGCTCACCAATTTTTAGCCATTTCCGAGAAACTTTTTTTAACATGGAAAAAACAGGTTTTTTGGGAATAACGTCCGGTAGGGGAGGGGCAACTGCACAAGATTTTTAACCAAGATACTAGGCGTGGGGACGGATCAGAATCCGTTGAAATTTTGGTTCTATGTTGTTTCTATCCCGAGTTATGGCCGATTTAGAAAATTGAATTTTAAAATTTCAAAGTTGTGCCACTGGGCGAGGAAGATAGGCACAGGGATGTCCTTTGGTGTGGCAGGTGCCCTAGGCCCCTAGACATGTGTGCGAAGTTTTGGAGTTGTAGCTCACTTACTTCATGTAGCTGCCATTGACCCCATGTAAAATTTTGGGAAAATTTCTTTAAGTGCCGAGTCCTAAGAAAATAATTTTTCCAAAAAGTATTTAGGAGCACGTTTTAGGCCATTTGGAGTATATATGATTTTTTTTTTTTTTTTTTTTTTTTTTACACCACTAGTTGGCGCTATCATGACCAAAAATGATGGGTGAGTAATGGGCGGTAGGGTTCCGGTATTAGTTTAGGGTAGGGTTAGGGTTAGGGTTAGGTTAGGTTAAGAGAAGGGTTGGGTTAGGGTTGGTTGGGTTAGGGTTAGGGTTAGGGTTGGGTTAGGTATGGATAATAGTTTGAGAGGTTGAGAATGTTTTGGAATATGGATAGGAATGCCTATATATGGAACAAGTTCTTGGATTCTTGGCCCAGACTTTATGGTGTAGTGGTTTGAGTTGGAACCGTTGGGAAAATTGAATTAGTTGAAGGGTTATAGGGTTAGGGTTAGGGTTAGGGTTAGGGTTAGGGTTAGGGTTAGGGTTAGGGTTAGGGTTAGGTTAGAGCAATCTGCCCACTTTTCAAAAGTGGTTTTTTGGACGTAAATTTTGAACGCAGAGGGGCAACCTCATACCGAGACCATCCTCGGATACCTTGGGACCAGGCGCATTGGCGAAAAAAGTTTCGTCCCCTGGTGCGATTGTGGGTACTGCAATGCGATTTGAAAAGTTTGAAGCTCCGTAACTCCCAACGCAGAGGGGCAACACAATTCCAAGCAGTGCTGTTGTAGCCTTGGCCAGGACTACATGCTCACCAATTTTTAGGGGGGGGGGGGGGGGGGGGGGGGGGGGGGGGGGGGGGGGGGGGGGGGGGGGGGGGGGGGGGGGGGGGGGGGGGGGGGGGGGGGGGGGGGGGGGGGGGGGGGGGGGGGGGGGGGGGGGGGTGGTTTTGGTTGTATTGGGATTCGTTTAGGTTAGGTAGGGTTAGTGGTTGGTAGGGTTAGGGTTAGGGTTAGGTTAGGTTAGGGTTAGGGTTAGGTTAGGAGCAATCTGCCCACTTTCAATAGGTTTTTTGGACGTAATTTGAACCATAGGGGAACCTCCGGCATCCTTGGGACCTGGCGCATTGGCCAAAAAGTTTCGTCCCCCTGGTGGCGATTGTGGGTACTGCAATGGCGATTTGAAAAGTTTGAAGCTCCGTAACTCCCCAACGCAGAGGGGCAACACAATTCCAAGCAGTGCCTGTTGTAGCCCTTGGCCAGGATACATGCTCACCAATTTTTAGCCATTTCCGAGAAAATTTTTTTAACATGGAAAAACAGGTTTTTTGGGAATAACGTCCGGTAGGGGAGGGGCAACTGCACAAGATTTTTAACCAAGATACTAGGCGTGGGGACGGATCAGAATCCGTTGAAATTTTGGTTCTATGTTGTTTCTATCCCGAGTTATGGCCGATTTAGAAAATTGAATTTTAAAATTTCAAAGTTGTGCCACTGGGCGAGGAAGATAGGCACAGGGATGTCCTTTGGTGTGGCAGGTGCCCTAGGCCCCCTAGACATGTGTGCGAAGTTTTGGAGTTGTAGCTCACTTACTTCATGTAGCTGCCATTGACCCCCATGTAAAATTTTGGGAAAATTTCTTTAAGTGCCGAGTCCTAAGAAAATAATTTTTCCAAAAAGTATTTAGGAGCACGTTATAGGCCATTTGGAGTATATATGATTTTTTTTTTTTTTTTTTTTTTTTTTTTTTACACCACTAGTTGGGTTAGGGTTAGGGTTAGGGTTAGGGTTAGGGTTAGGGTTAGGGTTAGGGTTAGGGTTAGGGGTTAGGGTTAGGGTTAGGGTTAGGGTTAGGGTTAGGGTTAGGGTTAGGTTAAGAGCAATCTGCCCACTTTTCAAAAGTGGTTTTTTGGACGTAAATTTTGAACGCAGAGGGGCAACCTCATACCGAGACCATCCTCGGATACCTTGGGACCAGGCGCATTGGCCGAAAAAGTTTCGTCCCCCTGGTGGCGATTGTGGGTACTGCAATGGCGATTTGAAAAGTTTGAAGCTCCGTAACTCCCCAACGCAGAGGGGCAACACAATTCCAAGCAGTGCCTGTTGTAGCCCTTGGCCAGGACTACATGCTCACCAATTTTTAGCCATTTCCGAGAAACTTTTTTTAACATGGAAAAACAGGTTTTTTGGGAATAACGTCCGGTAGGGGAGGGGCAACTGCACAAGATTTTTAACCAAGATACTAGGCGTGGGG
>CM047517.1:2042650-2047650 GCA_026122265.1 Ammodytes dubius
GCACAAGATTTTTAACCAAGATACTAGGCGTGGGGACGGATCAGAATCCGTTGAAATTTTGGTTCTATGTTGTTTCTATCCCGAGTTATGGCCGATTTAGAAAATTGAATTTTAAAATTTCAAAGTTGTGCCACTGGGCGAGGAAGATAGGCACAGGGATGTCCTTTGGTGTGGCAGGTGCCCCAGGCCCCCTAGACATGTGTGCGAAGTTTTGGAGTTGTAGCTCACTTACTTCATGTAGCTGCCATTGACCCCCATGTAAAATTTTGGGAAAATTTCTTTAAGTGCCGAGTCCTAAGAAAATAATTTTTCCAAAAAGTATTTAGGAGCACGTTTTAGGCCATTTGGAGTATATATGATTTTTTTTTTTTTTTTTTTTTTTTTACACCACTAGTTGGCGCTATCATGACCAAAAATGATGGGTGAGTAAGGGGGAACTCCCCGTCACTTTTTTAAAAACCCTATATAAAAGGTGGAAGGAGTTGGAATTGGAATGTGGAAATGGAATATGGAGTTGGAAGGTGGAATGTGGAGTTGGAATATGGAGTTGGAAGGTGGAATGTGGAGTTGGAATATGGAGTTGGAAGGTGGAATGTGGAGTTGGAATATGGAGTTGGAAGGTGGAATGTGGAGTTGGAATATGGAGTTGGAAGGTGGAATGTGGAGTTGGAATATGGAGTTGGAAGGTGGAATGTGGAGTTGGAATAATGAGGGTTAGGGTTAGGGTTAGGGTTAGGGTTAGGGTTAGGGTTAGGGTTAGGGTTAGGGTTAGGTTAAGAGCAATCTGCCCACTTTTCAAAAGTGGTTTTTTGGACGTAAATTTTGAACGCAGAGGGGCAACCTCATACCGAGACCATCCTCGGATACCTTGGGACCAGGCGCATTGGCGAAAAAGTTTCGTCCCCCTGGTGGCGATTGTGGGTACTGCAATGGCGATTTGAAAAGCTTGAAGCTCCGTAACTCCCCAACGCAGAGGGGCAACACAATTCCAAGCAGTGCCTGTTGTAGCCCTTGGCCAGGACTACATGCTCACCAATTTTTAGCCATTTCCGAGAAACTTTTTTTAACATGGAAAAAACAGGTTTTTTGGGAATAACGTCCGGTAGGGGAGGGGCAACTGCACAAGATTTTTAACCAAGATACTAGGCGTGGGGACGGATCAGAATCCGTTGAAATTTTGGTTCTATGTTGTTTCTATCCGAGTTATGGCCGATTTAGAAAATTGAATTTTAAAATTTCAAAGTTGTGCCACTGGGCGAGGAAGATAGGCACAGGGATGTCCTTTGGTGTGGCAGGTGCCCCAGGCCCCCTAGACATGTGTGCGAAGTTTTGGAGTTGTAGCTCACTTACTTCATGTAGCTGCCATTGACCCCCATGTAAAATTTTGGGAAAATTTCTTTAAGTGCCGAGTCCTAAGAAAATAATTTTTCCAAAAGTATTTAGGAGCACGTTTTAGGCCATTTGGAGTATATATGATTTTTTTTTTTTTTTTTTTTTTTTTACACCACTAGTTGGCGCTATCATGACCAAAAATGATGGGTGAGTAAGGGGGAACTCCCCGTCACTTTTTTAAAAACCCTATATAAAAGGTGGAAGGAGTTGGAATTGGAATGTGGAAATGGAATATGGAGTTGGAAGGTGAATGTGGAGTTGGAATATGGAGTTGGAAGTGGAATGTGGAGTTGGAATATGGAGTTGGAAGGTGGAATGTGGAGTTGGAATATGGAGTTGGAAGGTGGAATGTGGAGTTGGAATATGGAGTTGGAAGGTGGAATGTGGAGTTGGAATATGGAGTTGGAAGGTGGAATGTGGAGTTGGAATAATGAGGGTTAGGGTTAGGGTTAGGGTTAGGGTTAGGGTTAGGGTTAGGGTTAGGGTTAGGGTTAGGGTTAGGGTTAGGGTTAGGGTTAGAGGGTTAGGGTTAGGGTTAGGGTTAGGGTTAGGGTTAGGGTTAGGGTTGGGTTAGGGTTAGGGTTAGGGTTAGGGTTAGGGTTAGGGTTAGGGTTAGGGGTTAGGGTTAGGGTTAGGGTTAGGGTTAGGGTTAGAGGGTTAGGGTTAGGGTTAGGGTTAGGGTTAGGGTTAGGGTTAGGGTTAGGGTTAGGGTTAGGTTAAGAGCAATCTGCCCACTTTTCAAAAGTGGTTTTTTGGACGTAAATTTTGAACGCAGAGGGGCAACCTCATACCGAGACCATCCTCGGATACCTTGGGACCAGGCGCATTGGCCGAAAAAGTTTCGTCCCCTGGTGGCGATTGTGGGTACTGCAATGGCGATTTGAAAAGTTTGAAGCTCCGTAACTCCCCAACGCAGAGGGGCAACACAATTCCAAGCAGTGCCTGTTGTAGCCCTTGGCCAGGACTACATGCTCACCAATTTTTAGCCATTTCCGAGAAACTTTTTTTAACATGGAAAAACAGGTTTTTTGGGAATAACGTCCGGTAGGGGAGGGGCAACTGCACAAGATTTTTAACCAAGATACTAGGCGTGGGGACGGATCAGAATCCGTTGAAATTTTGGTTCTATGTTGTTTCTATCCCGAGTTATGGCCGATTTAGAAAATTGAATTTTAAAATTTCAAAGTTGTGCCACTGGGCGAGGAAGATAGGCACAGGGATGTCCTTTGGTGTGGCAGGTGCCCTAGGCCCCCTAGACATGTGTGCGAAGTTTTGGAGTTGTAGCTCACTTACTTCATGTAGCTGCCATTGACCCCCATGTAAAATTTTGGGAAAATTTCTTTAAGTGCCGAGTCCTAAGAAAATAATTTTTCCAAAAAGTATTTAGGAGCACGTTATAGGCCATTTGGAGTATATATGATTTTTTTTTTTTTTTTTTTTTTTTTTTTTTACACCACTAGTTGGCGCTATCATGACCAAAAATTATGGGTGAGTACTTGGGCTCAGGGTTAGGGTTAGGGTTAGGGTTAGGGTTAGGGTTAGGGTTAGGGTTAGGGTTAGGGTTAGGTTAAGAGCAAGGGTTAGGGTTAGGGTTAGGGTTAGGGTTAGGGTTAGGGTTAGGGTTAGGGTTAGGTTATAGGGATAAATACGTCCTTCGAGACGCGTCTCAAGAATGTTTTTGCCAATAACTCCGGATAGGAATGCCCTATCATCATGGAACCAAGTTCCTTGGATTCCTTGGCCCAGACCTTTCCAATGGTGTGTCGTTTGACCCCGTGGAACCTTGGGAAATATTCGAAATCTTAGTTTGAAGGGTTAGGGTTAGGGTTAGGGTTAGGGTTAGGGTTAGGGTTAGGGTTAGGGTTAGGGTTAGGGTTAGGTTAAGAGCAATCTGCCCACTTTTCAAAAGTGGTTTTTTGGACGTAAATTTTGAACGCAGAGGGGCAACCTCATACCGAGACCATCCTCGGATACCTTGGGACCAGGCGCATTGGCAAAAAAGTTTCGTCCCCCTGGTGTCGATTGTGGGTACTGCAATCGCGATTTGAAAAGTTTGAAGCTCCGTAACTCCCCAACGCAGAGGGGCAACACAATTCCAAGCAGTGCTTGTTGTAGCCCTTGGCCAGGACTACATGCTCACCAATTTTTAGCCATTTCCGAGAAAATTTTTTTAACATGGAAAAACAGGTTTTTTGGGAATAACGTCCGGTAGGGGAGGGGCAACTGCACAAGATTTTTAACCAAGATACTAGGCGTGGGGACGGATCAGAATCCGTTGAAATTTTGGTTCTATGTTGTTTCTATCCCGAGTTATGGCCGATTTAGAAAATTGAATTTTAAAATTTCAAAGTTGTGCCACTGGGCGAGGAAGATAGGCACAGGGATGTCCTTTGGTGTGGCAGGTGCCCTAGGCCCCCTAGACATGTGTGCGAAGTTTTGGAGTTGTAGCTCACTTACTTCATGTAGCTGCCATTGACCCCCATGTAAAATTTTGGGAAAATTTCTTTAAGTGCCGAGTCCTAAGAAAATAATTTTTCCAAAAAGTATTTAGGAGCACGTTATAGGCCATTTGGAGTATATATGATTTTTTTTTTTTTTTTTTTTTTTTTTTTTTACACCACTAGTTGGGTTAGGGTTAGGGTTAGGGTTAGGGTTAGGGTTAGGGTTAGGGTTAGGGTTAGGGTTAGGGGTTAGGGTTAGGGTTAGGGTTAGGGTTAGGGTTAGGGTTAGGGTTAGGTTAAGAGCAATCTGCCCACTTTTCAAAAGTGGTTTTTTGGACGTAAATTTTGAACGCAGAGGGGCAACCTCATACCGAGACCATCCTCGGATACCTTGGGACCAGGCGCATTGGCCGAAAAAGTTTCGTCCCCCTGGTGGCGATTGTGGGTACTGCAATGGCGATTTGAAAAGTTTGAAGCTCCGTAACTCCCCAACGCAGAGGGGCAACACAATTCCAAGCAGTGCCTGTTGTAGCCCTTGGCCAGGACTACATGCTCACCAATTTTTAGCCATTTCCGAGAAACTTTTTTTAACATGGAAAAACAGGTTTTTTGGGAATAACGTCCGGTAGGGGAGGGGCAACTGCACAAGATTTTTAACCAAGATACTAGGCGTGGGGACGGATCAGAATCCGTTGAAATTTTGGTTCTATGTTGTTTCTATCCCGAGTTATGGCCGATTTAGAAAATTGAATTTTAAAATTTCAAAGTTGTGCCACTGGGCGAGGAAGATAGGCACAGGGATGTCCTTTGGTGTGGCAGGTGCCCCAGGCCCCCTAGACATGTGTGCGAAGTTTTGGAGTTGTAGCTCACTTACTTCATGTAGCTGCCATTGACCCCCATGTAAAATTTTGGGAAAATTTCTTTAAGTGCCGAGTCCTAAGAAAATAATTTTTCCAAAAAGTATTTAGGAGCACGTTTTAGGCCATTTGGAGTATATATGATTTTTTTTTTTTTTTTTTTTTTTTTACACCACTAGTTGGCGCTATCATGACCAAAAATGATGGGTGAGTAAGGGGGAACTCCCCGTCACTTTTTTAAAAACCCTATATAAAAGGTGGAAGGAGTTGGAATTGGAATGTGGAAATGGAATATGGAGTTGGAAGGTGG
>CM047517.1:2052650-2055150 GCA_026122265.1 Ammodytes dubius
TTTGGTCCCCCTGGTGGCGATTGTGGGTACTGCAATCGCGATTTGAAAAGTTTGAAGCTCCGTAACTCCCCAACGCAGAGGGGCAACACAATTCCAAGCAGTGCCTGTTGTAGCCCTTGGCCAGGACTACATGCTCACCAATTTTTAGCCATTTCCGAGAAACTTTTTTTAACATGGAAAAAACAGGTTTTTTGGGAATAACGTCCGGTAGGGGAGGGGCTACTGCACAAGATTTTTTAACCAAGATACTAGGCGTGGGGACGGATCAGAATCCGTTGAAATTTTGGTTCTATGTTGTTTCTATCCCGAGTTATGGCCGATTTGGTCTGCGCATGCGCAGTAGAGTTTTGGCCCATAATATGTCTGTTGAAAGAGGGGCTCTTCCTGATTCCAAATCCCTTGAAAGTAGGTCTCTATGACCTTCCTATCAGAAGTTATGGCCAAATGAGTACAAGTGAAATTGTGTGTGAAAATTTGACTAAGTGTGGAGTCAAAAATACTTCCACAGAAAGTGTCTAGGAGCACGTTTTAGGTCATTTTGAGTCGTTTGGTAATGGTCTGTTGTGCTGTTTTTTGGAAAATACCCTATGTAAAAAGGGTTAGGGTTAGGGTTAGGGTTAGGGTTAGGGTTAGGGTTAGGGTTAGGGTTAGGGTTAGGGTTAGGTTAAGAGCAATCTGCCCACTTTTCAAAAGTGGTTTTTTGGACGTAAATTTTGAACGCAGAGGGGCAACCTCATACCGAGACCATCCTCGGATACCTTGGGACCAGGCGCATTGGCCGAAAAAGTTTAGTCCCCCTGGTGGCGATTGTGGGTACTGCAATGGCGATTTGAAAAGTTTGAAGCTCCGTAACTCCCCAACGCAGAGGGGCAACACAATTCCAAGCAGTGCCTGTTGTAGCCCTTGGCCAGGACTACATGCTCACCAATTTTTAGCCATTTCCGAGAAACTTTTTTTAACATGGAAAAAACAGGTTTTTTGGGAATAACGTCCGGTAGGGGAGGGGCAACTGCACAAGATTTTTAACCAAGATACTAGGCGTGGGGACGGATCAGAATCCGTTGAAATTTTGGTTCTATGTTGTTTCTATCCCGAGTTATGGCCGATTTAGAAAATTGAATTTTAAAATTTCAAAGTTGTGCCACTGGGCGAGGAAGATAGGCACAGGGATGTCCTTTGGTGTGGCAGGTGCCCCAGGCCCCTAGACATGTGTGCGAAGTTTTGGAGTTGTAGCTCACTTACTTCATGTAGCTGCCATTGACCCCCATGTAAAATTTTGGGAAAATTTCTTTAAGTGCCGAGTCCTAAGAAAATAATTTTTCCAAAAAGTATTTAGGAGCACGTTTTAGGCCATTTGGAGTATATATGATTTTTTTTTTTTTTTTTTTTTTTTTTACACCACTAGTTGGCGCTATCATGACCAAAAATGATGGGTGAGTAAGGGGGAACTCCCGTCACTTTTTTAAAAACCCTATATAAAAGGTGGAAGGAGTTGGAATTGGAATGTGGAAATGGAATATGGAGTTGGAAGGTGGAATGTGGAGTTGGAATATGGAGTTAGGTATGTGAGTTTAGGAGTTGGATGGAATGTGGAGTTGGAATATGGAGTTGGAAGGTGGAATGTGGAGTTGGAATATGGAGTTGGAAGGTGGAATGTGGAGTTGGAATATGGAGTTGGAAGGTGGAATGTGGAGTTGGAATAGGAGTTGAGGTGGTTGGGTTAGGTATAGGGTTAGGGTTAGGGTTAGGGTTGGGTTAGGGTTAGGGTTAGTTGGGTAGGGTTAGGGTTAGGGTTGGGTTAGGGTTAGGGTTATAGGGTTAGGGTTAGGGTTAGGGTTAGGGTTAGGGTTAGGGTTAGGGTTGGGTTAGGTTAGGGTGGTTAGGTTAGGGTTAGGGTTAGGGTTAGGGTTAGGGTTAGGGTTAGGGTTAGGGTTAGGGTTAGGTTTAGGTGGTTAGGGTTAGGGTTAGGGTTAGGGTTAGGGTTAGGTTAGGGTTAGGGTTAGTTTTTGTGGTTAGGGTTGGTTAGGTAGGTGGTTAGGGTTAGGTTAAGAGCAATCTGCCCACTTTTCAAAAGTGGTTTTTTGGACGTAAATTTTGAACGCAGAGGGGCAACCTCATACCGAGACCATCCTCGGATACCTTGGGACCAGGCGCATTGGCCGAAAAAGTTTCGTCCCCTGGTGGCGATTGTGGGTACTGCAATGGCGATTTGAAAAGTTTGAAGCTCCGTAACTCCCCAACGCAGAGGGGCAACACAATTCCAAGCAGTGCCTGTTGTAGCCCTTGGCCAGGACTACATGCTCACCAATTTTTAGCCATTTCGAGAAACTTTTTTTAACATGGAAAAACAGGTTTTTTGGGAATAACGTCCGGTAGGGGAGGGGCAACTGCACAAGATTTTTAACCAAGATACTAGGCGTGGGGACGGATCAGAATCCGTTGAAATTTTGGTTCTATGTTGTTTCTATCCGAGTTATGGCCGATTTAGAAAATTGAATTT
>CM047517.1:2060413-2065413 GCA_026122265.1 Ammodytes dubius
GTTGGAATACTGTTGCACAGGCCTATTGATCTAAAAACTGGAGTGTATTGGTGGTGCGGTTGAAAAGCTCTGCCCCTTCACCCGGGAGACCAGGGTTCGATTCCCAGGCAGGTTGTCTCTGCAGTGGACAGAAGAAGAGGGTGCTGCTGACCAGGGTTAAATAAAAAGTTAAAAACAACTTGAATAATGATTTAAAAATGCTAAGAGGAATTAGAAAATTAAAATAATTGGAAGATTAAAATAATTAAAAAGTTAAAATAATTAAAATAATTAAAAAAATACTAAGAAGGCAAAAAAAAACTTAGCATGTCGGGGGCGGGGCGGGGGCTGTGGTCAGCAGCGTGGATGCTCCAGGGTGGGAAGAAGAGGGTGCTGCTGACCAGGATCAAATAAAACGTTAAAACAACTTGAATAAAGGGTTAGGGGACAGGGTTAGGGTTAGGGTTAGGGGACAGGGATAGGTTATAACAATGAAGGTCGTTATACTGAGGTGGCGGTAATGCAACTACTAAGGATGCAGACCGCCATGAAACACCAACAAAGAAGAAGAAGAAGAACTCTGACGTATTTCCGTTCCAAAGTGGAGCTCCAGTTCCCCCATGGGTCCGCAAATAGATGCCTCTCGTTTTTGGGGCCACAGAAGTCAGTCTTAAAGGTGCAGTGTGTAATATGACATCATCAAGAAAGTTCTACAAAGTTCTAGAATGCAACGCTCCCTGGGTAACCCCACCCCTTTCGAATAATAACAGAAGCTACAGTGGCTTTCAAGGACAAGTTTTAAACAATGCACCTGATGACATTCCAACTATGACACTTTCAAAATGGCGGCGGTCCAACGTATGGAGAAATATGGACATATATGAGACCCTTTCTAAGGGAAAAAATAACGTAAATAAAAAGTACTTATGGATATTATAATTACTTTCTACAAAATCTGCTAGGAAATAAAACCCAAAATTCTACACACTGCAGGTTTAAGGGACTGAAGAGAACAGCAAAAATCTGTTGAATAAAGTTTGGTGGAAAAATTCGTAGACATATTGTATTTATTCATTTAGCCGTCTGGATTTTGCCTTCAAAGTTTTTTCTGCATCAGCCTTAAAACACAAACTAACTGTGTGTGTTTTGGAGACTTTTATTTTCATATTCTGATGTGTATCTTTGCACATTGTGAAACTCTCAAATTTATTTTCGGTCTTTCAAAAAAAAAAAACTTGAAATTTCCGGGCTAATATTTACCTTTTCAATTTTCGCCTGTGAACCCAAAAATCACACCGTGTTTAGTCGCCATAAACGATCAACTGTTTCACATTCTATTTTGATTAATAGTGATATGCTGCTTACCTTAATTCTCAAGTTAAATTTAATGAAGGAAGATTATTATATTGTTTTTGTATCGAAGTTATTCAACCATACCCTGACTAGAATGCTTTATTATCCTAGAGTTTCAATGTCCAAATTACTTCTAAGATTACATTTTCAGTGTTATTTTTTTTTTACTTTTTTTTTTCTTTTTTTTAAGAAGACTGAAAAAGTGAACACACAAACAAAAGACAAAATAAAACAAACAACTAACATGGCGTACTCTACTTTACAGGTTTCTAAGGACATTAAACTAAAGGTAAATGTTAAGCAGAAAATAAAAAGTCAACGAGGTGTCATGTAGGTCCCTTCAGTACTGTAATATAGTCCAGGTAAGGCTGACATACAGTGCTGTGTGAAAGTTTGTGAACCCCTTGAACCTAAAGATCTCTCACTACATTGGTCTATTTCATCAATCAATTTGGCCCACCTGATTGTGTTTACCTGCTCGATTTAAGCAATGCAGCTCAGGGTTCACAAACTTTTGCACATACAACAGTTGGCAAACAATTTGTTTTATCTGTTTTAACAATTGATTTCTGGAAAAGAAAAATGTTGAATTGATAAACAAACATCTGTTATTTCATATAAAAAATACTGGTATTGATAAAAATGAATTAATAATGGTTAAAATAAATAAAAAGGTTCAAGGGGTTCACAAACTTTCACACAGCACTGTATCTGTTTAAACTTCTCTGCTTTCCCTGATTTTCCTGGAGTTTTTATGTCCAAATGACTTCTAGCAAGCAAGTTTTCAGTTACATTTTTTTTTTTTTGTTAATAAATGTAATTTTATTTTATTTTTATTTATTTTTTTAAGATATTTTTTGGGCATTTTTATGCTTTATTTGTCAGTGCAGAGAGACAGAGGTGAAATGGGGCAGAGAGGGGAGTGACATGCAGAGAACGACCGCGGGTGGGAATCGAACCCGGGTCTGCTGCTGGGCCCGGCCCGGGAGGGGGACGCCTTACCAACTGAGCTAAAGGAGCCCCAGTAATTTTAGTTCTTAATGCAAGTTATTCAATCTTATTCAGACTTGAACAGCGTATTTTTGTGGAAGTCTGATTGGCTTCAGATGCCGTTTTGTAATTTGTTAACTAAACTAATTCTTGGCCGACAGAAAGTCCTTCTAAATATTTTGGTAGATTTTCTGCTTCGTTAGGAGGCGAAATACAAGACGGTCAGATCAACAGGAGATAAGTCTAGTGTGAAAACATTATTTAACTCCATGAAAATACAACACATAGGCCTTCTGTGTTAACGTCTAGACACACACACACACACACACACACACAGAGACACAGACACACAAACCCACACACACACAGACACACACACATACACACACACACACACACACACACACACACACACACACACACACACACACACACACACACACACACACACCACACACACACACAGATTAAAATGCCACGATGACATAATCCCCAGATTGATCTCTTTGTTTTTGGTGCCAAACTGTGCCAGGCTTCCTTTAAAGGGATGTGTGTGTGTGTGTGTGTGTTGTGTGTGTGTGTGTGTGTGTGTGTGTGTGTGGGGTGTGTGTGTGTGTGTGTGTGTGACGGTGTGTGTGTGTGACTCTCTCTCTCTGCTTGTGTGTGTCTCTGTGTGTGACGGTGTGTGTGTGTGTTCGACGTGGTACTCCTCTAAATTGAAAGTCTTTTCCATTCTGAAGGAAGATGTAGTTACTTACCACATCCCCAGATACCCCTGAACCTTACTGGCAGTTTATCTATCCATCTATCTATCTATCTATCTATCTATCTATCTATCTATCTATCTATCTATCTATCTATCTATCTATCTATCTATCCATCTACTGTATCTATCTATCTATCTATCTATCCATCTACTGTATCTATCTATCTATCTATCTATCTATCTATCTATCCATCTACTGTATCTATCTATATATCTATCTATCTATCTATCTATCTATCTATCTATCCATCCATCTACTGTATCTATCTATCTATCTATCCATCTATCTGTTTGTTTATATGTCTATCTATCTATCTATATATCTATCTATCTATCTATCTATCTATCCATCCATCTATCCATCTATCTATCTATCCATCCATCCATCTATCCATCCATCCAGTACATTCAACATCTCCAGAAAAAAATCCAGCACAAATATTTAAGGTCAATATTATTCATTTTATTTTGTATTTTATTTTCTTATTTCTGAAGAGCAGACCAACACATTGTGACTGTACAGTATTTTATTTTGAAAATTCCAATCACTGATTAAGACTTTCAGATGTAGTGACAAGCAACGCAAAAACCCAGTCAGTAAAAATCATAAAATTATTAGTTTTTAGCTTTTTGTTTCTGGGAGTAAGATAATAAAATAAAACAGTTGTCTGTACTGTGTGTGTGCTACCCTGCGTTCCAAATCACATACTCTTTCTTTTTACTACACTACATACTAAAGTACAGAAGAGTTTTAGTCTTTTTCCTACACTACATACTAAAGTACAGAAGAGTTTTAGTCTTTTTACTACACTACATACTAAAGTACAGAAGAGTTTTAGGGCCACAGACAGGAGAGAAAAAAAAAAAATCAGATTTTTTCATTATGTCGTGAAAATGTCAAGAATAAAGACGAATACTCCAAAATGCTATTGGAGTTAGTTGGGCATTTATGTATTTTCATCATACTACAATTGACATTCATGTATAGGGACATCCTACATTTTCTGGCATACTAAATAGTATGGAAGTATGGGGATTGGAACGCAGGGATTGCCTAGGCTGTGTAAACTGGTATGTAAACAAAGGAGGCACCACCATAGCTATAGCAACATGCCCATTTAGGCTGTGTATTAACACTGGATTATTTTCTTCCAGCACACACACAGTACAGACAGGTAGCAGATCATGAGGAGATATTCACTGATTTTGATTAAAAAGGATTTTTGACAACAAGCGTTCTCCAGAATCACTGACTACACCTTTAATGTATTTTAATAATAATAATAAAATAAAGAAGTGAATGGTGTGTGTGGAGTTGAGAGCGTTTTAGGTTTTTATTAGCGCTGAGAGGCAGAGACAGACGTTACAGTGAAGTTTTCATTTACAGAAGAAAAAAAAAGAATTTAATATAAAACAATTGGAATAAAGAGGTTCGATCCCACCTCAGGAGAGAGAGAGAGAGAGAGAGTGCGTGTGTGTGTGTGTGTGTGTGTGAGAAGGAGAGTGTGTGTGTGTGAGAGAGATTGACAGAGAAAGAGAAAGAGAGGTTCACAGATTGTTGGTTGTAGTCCACATCACTTTTGGCCGAGCGTAGAGAGCTGTGGAAGAGAGGGAAAGTCAAAAGATCAATTTAGACAAAATTACAATGAATATAATTAATACATTATAATCTATAACATATATGTATAACTGTTATACCACTGTATCTACACAGGCTTGTGAGTCTCACCTGCTTAATAAACTGAGTGAGTGAGTGAGTGAGTGAGTGAGTGAGTGAGTGAGTGAGTGAGTGAGTGAGTGAGTGAGTGAGTGAGTGAGTGAGTGAGTGAGTGAGTGAGTGAGTGAGTGAGTGAGTGAGTGAGTGAGTGAGTGAGTGAGTGAGTGAGTGAGTGAGTGAGTGAGTGAGTGAATG
>CM047517.1:2080413-2100413 GCA_026122265.1 Ammodytes dubius
TTTGGTCTGCTGACAGCAAGTATCTGTTGCTGGTTGCTGTGATTTTTAACAATATGTAATGCACATTATGGAATAAATCAAACACTGCTATTACTTTTAAAATGGTAAAAATATGCATTTTAATTATGCAAACTGGATCATTCTTAAGGGGAATATAATATAAATGTGGTCTTAAATGTCTGTTTGTTATACATATTGACCCTACAGTCCTAAATTGTATGGAATGACAGGAGTCCCCATTTAGTTGGCACTAATTGACACAAGTTCCCTCTTGGTTAGGATGGAATGATATTCACACTCCATCATGGATGAACAAGACTTTGGCAGATCAGTAATACATATGAAAATAATCTCAACTGAATTTGAGAATAGTTATAACACAACATATTCTTTGAACATGATTTGTAGAGATTAACATGTTTTAATATATATTTGGTCTGCTGACAGCAAGTATCTGTTGCTGGTTGCTGTGATTTTTAACAATATGTAATGCACATTATGGAATAAATCAAACACTGCTATTACTTTTAAAATGGTAAAAATATGCATTTTAATTATGCAAACTGGATCATTCTTAAGGGGAATATAATATAAATGTAGTCTTAAATGTCTGTTTGTTATACATATTGACCCTACAGTCCTAAATTGTATGGAATGACAGGAGTCCCCATTTAGTTGGCACTAATTGACACAAGTTCCCTCTTGGTTAGGATGGAATGATATTCACACTCCATCATGGATGAACAAGACTTTGGCAGATCGGTAATACCTATGAAAATAATCTCAACTGAATTTGAGAATAGTTATAACACAACATATAATTTGAACATGATTTGTAGAGATTAACAAGTTTTAATATATATTTGGTCTGCTGACAGCAAGTATCTGTTGATGGGTGCTGTGATTTTTAACAATATGTAATGCACATTATGGAATAAATCAAACACTGCTATTACTTTTAAAATGGTGAAAATATGCATTTTAATTATGCAAACTGGATCATTCTTAAGGGAAATATAATATAAATGTAGTCTTAAATGTCTGTTTGTTATACATATTGACCCTACAGTCCTAAATTGTATGGAATGACAGGAGTCCCCATTTAGTTGGCACTAATTGACACAAGTTCCCTCTTGGTTAGCATGGAATGATATTCACACTCCATCATGGATGAACAAGATTTTGGCAGATCGGTAATACCTATGAAAATAATCTCAAATGAATTTGAGAATAGTTATAACACAACATATAATTTGAACATGATTTGTAGAGATTAACATGTTTTAATATATATTTGGTCTGCTGACAGCAAGTATCTGTTGCTGGTTGCTGTGATTTTTAACAATATGTAATAGACACTTTGGAATACATTAGAGGTGCAGTGTAGTTTTTTGTAGTGGCTATACTGTGATGAATTATGAAGCAATATTTATTACAGACTTGGCCAAGGAGAACCGGACTGCAACTCGGGTGACTTGCACTTCAATTCTGACAGACACTTCCTGAGAGCTGTGTATTAACCTTGTGCTATCTCTAACACCTCCCTGGCTCGGGCACCAAGCGTACCAATGTTTTGGTTCAGAGCTGAACACAGTGAACCATAACATTCTGGAGTCTAAAGGCCAGGACACACCAGCCCGAAAATCGCCGTCGTTGAGTCGATAGGGGGTCGGGAGACGAATCTGTTTGGTGTGTGCCGTGACGTCGGCCGACGTAGAGGTCGTCGGGCTTGTTTTGAGCCAATTGAACATGTTCAATCGGCAGCCGACCGTCTTTCATTTGGAGCAATTTGATTGGTGGAGGGCTAGCGAATCAGTGAAGCCCGGAAGTGAGGCGGGTAGCACAAACAGCTAACAACAGCTAGCCATCGTTTTAATGTGTTTGTTCGTTTCGTTTTGAGAGTACTCACATGCATCAACCCTTGTTGACTGCTCGACACCGTGCTCGACACTCTCTGCTAAAAATTGTGCTCTTATGGTCCATAAATATAAATACGTATTTCTATCTATGTTTATGCTCTAGAGAGCTGTCCCATCATTTCCGGCTTTCGTATTTTTTCGGGCCACAATACAGATTAGCGCCGCCTGCTGTTATGGAGACATTACGTCCCGCGCAAGCAACAGAGCGTACGGAAAGTCAGCAGTCAGTTTGGTGTGTTCTCTGGCCGCGACGGGAAGCCTGGAGCTTCCTGAAACGGCCGACCCCATTTTTTGCGTAGTCGGAACAAGTAGAAACAAGTCGGACTGGTGTGTCCTGGCCTTAAGGAGATGAGACTTTATCTATACAACTGACCTAAGTGTCTCCTACCAGTGTCACCAGGCTGACCTAGTGTCTGAGATATAGACAAACACACAAGACAGGCATAAATGTACTATACATCTCTACCATTAATATTAACCATACTAAAGACTGAAAATTCCCTCACAACATGTACTTTAAGTCCACTGTATGGAGGTAGTTTAGGGCAGAAAACCAGTCTGCATAGTGAACACCACATTATCCCAGACAACAACAAAAGAGACAAACAAACAAAAGAGAGTTTATTGCCCTTTGATTTCTATCCTACTGGCACACATTTTTTTGATTTTTTTTTTGTTACTTTCCTATATACTTTATTTTCTAGTTCTGTGCTTTTAGCTGGAATTCAATACAGTTTGCGTCTAACGTTTAGAATTGTCCAGTTCCCAACGTCTTTGTTAGCAAAGAATGGCAATCAATTTGACAGTGTACTAGTGTATTCAATCTATATATATTTAGTTTATTTAAAAGGCACAAAGACAGCTCCACACTTCTACTGTTTTAAATGACTAACCCTATCAATAGGGATCCAAACTTCAAATGTATTCTAATGTCTCTTATGTATAGTAGCCCAGTGGCAAACTGTCAAAAAATGTACTGACCCATTACAAGTATAAAATTGTTCAAAAAAGCTTACCATGAATGCAATTTAGTCACATTGATTACTACCACCTGCACACTATCATTATAAGAAATGTGCATGACAACATGAATGATTATTTAATCAGTCAGGCTACTTTAGAGATGCATTTCACACCATCAATTCCACATGTCTCTGAACTTTCAAAAGCCTTTTACAAAAGTTGTTTTTCCCACAACACCAGTCTGAACAGAGTAGCACAAAGTATGTAAAATCCTTTGCTGTAGTTCAAATTAGTTTGTGTTCATGATCAGAGCAATTCATTAGAATCCATGTCAATAAACTAGCTAGTTTGGCAGTATGGAGCAGCAAATAAGGAGAGAGTGGAATGCTGTCAGAAAATGACTGAATTGAATATTTTTTTCACGATCATTCTAGTAGTGTGTAACTTAACATTATATTATAAAAAGTGATTAATCATTGAACTCAGCAGATTTAAACACTACACCATTTAGCCAAATTTATTTTCACTATAACTGTAAATAGGCTTCTTTGCTATATGTGTAGCACTAGGCCGGTTGCCCCACACTTAAGAATGTCATTTACTGCAAGTATGTCACTGTTCCCAAATGATAAGCCTATTTGGAAAGTCACTTAAGTTTTGGGCCACATCCAAATGAAGGCAATTTTGATTTAGGCTTAAATGAAGGCAATTTTGATGTAGGCTTATAGCCTCTTATTTGCATCTTACAAATACCAATGAATGAAATAGCCTGGATACAAAACCTGTAGTCTGTGTTTTTCGGCATGATTGTTTAATCATGGTAGAACTTGCGGTGTACTGTCAATAAACCAGCTAGTTTGATATTATGGAGCTAAGAGGGAACACTGGCAGCCGACGTTTCTGCATTTGTAATGCCAATACTTTGCATCACAATGCGAGCAATACCTAGCCACCTTTGTCTGGTCCTGAGAACCAATCACTGTCCAGATTGCTTGTGAGGGTGTGGATATATTCTGGGCATCTCACTACAGGTACACATATGTAATGACTTGTTTGGAAGGGCTTGACCATTGCAATTCTTAGGAGGACCCACCTGGAGATTTATGACTGAACTTTTGAAACTTTTTTCGTTCAATGCTAAGGCTGAAGTTATAGGTAAGTTACAAACTACAAATTCACCATGTATGACTAAAATAATTATTTTAACTATTATTTTAACTTAGTTTTTTTTATTTCTCTTTCTGGAAGGTTTTAACTGGTTAATTCTGATACTTAGTTTTTATCTGAATTATTTTAAGGTTCATTTCAACTTTCATTCTTTTACTTTTTTTTCTTTGAAAGGTTTAAGTCAAATGTATTATATTATTTTACACTTTCTCATTTCTTTTTTCTGAAAAGTTATATGCATTTCTTAAATAGTTTTTTATTTTCCCTTTAGGCAAGGTTAATTGTAATTATTTGTGCAGTTTTTATTTCTATTTCTATTTGCCAGGTTTAATTAAAATGTTATTTGTTTAAACTTAGTTTGTATTCATGTTGTTGCAAAGTTTAATTTAATTCTATCAAGCTATGTATCTAAAACTTTTTATCACTCTCACAAAGTTTCCCCAGTTGTGCTTTAACTTACATCTGGATTCTAAAATCTTTCAGAGAAAAATGAGACCCAGAAGAGTTTGTCCTGAAAAGGAAGCCTTGTACTTCATTGCATCTGGAAAAGATAAAGACACTTTTCAGAAGACTTTCATCAACAAGGAGAAAGGTATGTTACTTGATTAGAATGTAAGATTCTCTGTTCAAATCTGTATGAAGGTACAAGCGTTCATACAACTTTCTACAATCCAGTTGCTTTGCTTATAATAAATAAGTATTTGAACAGTCTGGCATAGCATTATATGTATAACTATTGTGAAATAAGTAGAAAAATAAAAATAAAATAAAAAGTAGTAGTTTAAACCTTTTGGTGACTTTTCAACCTTTTTGTATTTGTAAAAACACCTCATTGCTTTCATGTGTTCTATTTAGCTGTGGGCTAAACTAGGTTAGCTGTTTCCCACTACTTCAAATCTCCATGTTAAACTAAAATTACTGGCATGATGTCCCCAATTTAATTTGTGAGTAGATATCTGAAAAGCGAACTTGATTGTCTTCTATTTTAAAAGATGAATGCTCACTGCCATTATACATAGTTATTTGTAATTATATAGATTGTACAATACAGTATTGTTTTCTAATCAAGGATTTTTTTGATGACAGCTATCAAACTTGTATCATACTTAAATAATACAATTTACAAATATATAATTAATGAATCTCTATTTATAATCTTTTATCAGGTTATGGAGTTATTGCCACTCAAGACATTGAGCCTGGAGAATTCTTGCTTGAGTATGTTGGAAGACACATCACTGGCTTGGAAGGAGAGACTCTGTTCAAAGAGTACTCAGATGCCCATGCAGCATTTCTGTATTTCTACCCCTTTGCCAGAAAGACTTTCTGGTAAAAAATGAAATGATCAGTTCTTACTATAGATAATTCAACTATTTTACTATTATATTAATAATCTTCAAATAATGTATTTCATTATTCAGTGTCGATGGGACTGGGGAAACAGCAAGACTGGGGAGATTCATCAATGACAACCACATCAAGCCAAATAGCAAATACCCAGGGGACAAAGTGATTTTATGGACATGGAGCGTTGTAAAAGGTTCTTCACCAAAAATGACATTTTGGACCTTCCACGATCACACAACCTGGGTGGACAACCTTGTCAACAAGCTGCTGGAAAGCTACAGCGGGCCGACATAGCAAATCAGAACCACTGTTTAAGTGAATGGGGGTGAATGGGGATGGGCTAATGGGGAATTTTTTGAACTTATAGATATCATTATGAAACTTTGCCAGTTGATTACTGACATTAAAACAAAAACTTTTTGTATTACAGTATTTTCGAAAATGTTTGAATAAATATGAAAAATCATCAATATCTTACTAATGATGCGTACATTTGCATATCTGCAAAGCCCCAAAATCTAGATGTTGGAAGAAAACAAAGTCAATTTGTTTTTAAATTTTGAAAACAAAACTAGTGTCCAACTGCCTGAAGCCTTTCCTAATCACAGTTCAAATTTGATCAATAACCCATAGAAAATACAATTTTTACAGTTACATTGCATGTGCTATGGACCAAAAGTGTCCTTTTGGAGTCTCCAGCTGGTATTTTAGGAAACGGCTAGACATTCCCTTGGAAAAAACAGTGTACAAACTTCATTTTCTATGGGTTATTGATCAAATTTGAACTGTGATTAGGAAAAGCTTCAGGCAGTTGGACATTTGTTTTGTTTTCAAAATTTAAAAACAAATTGACTCTGCTTTTGTCCAACATCTAGATTTTGGGGCTTTGCAGAAATGCAAATTTACGCGTCAATAGTAAGATATTGATGATTTTTCATATTTATTCAAACTTTTTGGAAAATACTGTAACACAAAAAGTTGTTGTTTTAATGTCAGTAATCAACTTGCAAAGTTTCATAATGATATCTATAAGTTTAAAAAATTCCCTATTAGCCCATCCCCATTCACTTAAACAGTGGTTCTGATTTGCTCTATGTCGGCCCCCTGTAGCTTTCCAGCAGCTAGTTGACCAGGTTGTCCACCCAGGTTGGGATCCTGGAAGGTCCTGGCTATCATTTCTGGTGAACAACCTTTTACAACGCTCCATGTCTGTTTTTCCAAAAAAAAGGGGTTTTGCCCCCTAGGTAAAAATTAGAATAGTAAGTAATACACTTGAAACATTATTTATTGTTTTAAATATTCTGTGTATAAGTTTACTACTACACATCATATTATTTTACATTAACATTATATGACTCAAAGGAGGAACTGCTCCAGATGTGCTTGTGATTCACTGTGGGGGCAATGACCTTGGAAGTGTGAAAAGTGTGACGCTTCTTCGAGCAATGAAAAGGGACCTGCATGGCCTCCACAAACAGTTTCCGCAGATGAAGCTCATGCTTTCTTCCATTAACCAGAGGCGACAATGGAGGCATGCCCTAACAGCAAAGATGGACAAAGTGTGGAAATTGTGATGGCTACATTTGTTTTGGAGGTTAATGGGAGTACTGTTCAACATCCAAACATAGTGTTTGACAAACCTGAGCTATTTTTAAGAGACAATGTTCATTTAAGCCAAAAAGGAAGTGAAATATTTTTCAACGATATTGCTCAGGGTCTTAAAGACTATTTCAGTCAGGTTGATGCTGGATTTAAATCTCACACCAAGACCACCATGATATATATTCCAGTTGAAACATCTTAATCTCAAGCTACTGTACCATAAATGTATTATGAAAAACATTTTTGAAAATATATCTTGTATTATAGATTGTATGACAATACTGTGAAAACATTAAACATGGGTCTAAAACTGATATTCAGTATTTGTTTTGTTTTTGAGCAGACATACACATTAATCTGTGCATTTTGTATTTGGTAAATGTTTTTTTTTCAATATTTTCACTGATCCTTAAATGTAAAGTTATTAGGGACAGTTGATCTGAATTTTCCTTCTCGCCAAATAGCATGGCCTGAGTTTCAAAACCCCACAATTTATCACTGTTTTATCAATCCACAATCACTTTTTCCTGCGCAAGTTGCACACCTTTAATGGGTTTTCATTTCAAGACTTAAAAATGTCCTCTACGTTGTATAATTGAAATGACCAGCATCAACGTGCTCGTCACATCCTAAATTGAGGGTAAAATTATGTGACAGCCTGTGACATTAGTACATAAGATATACATATACTGTATAATTCCCTGCCTTCAATACTATCATTATGGACAGTGACATATTTGTTCTCCATTTTCAGTTAATGTTCTCAGTTTTCTGTCAAAACTAAAACGCTTGGGAGCGTGAGCTTGGGGTACATTTGACAGATCAATGATGCGATAAGGCTGTGCAAATAAGGTCAATTCCATATTTGTACATGCTTTCCTTGTTAGGATCTATCAATTCATTATGTTGTTAAATACATTGTTTCCTAAATGTCTGGATATTTTAGGGAGCTACTGTAGGCTTAAAATAAAGTCACTAAATGAACCAGAAATCCAAGTAAGTTTAGCTTAAACATGTTGGCGCATACAACTGTTACAATACCATGTTTAATGAATCTACTATATTTCTGTTAGCAAGGAGATGTATGCAGCCTCTGGGAGAGACACAGCAATGCAGTTTCATAACAGTTCAACTCAGTGTTGCTGTAGAAAAGGTGTGAAGTGCCTACTTTGAATAGAGGCAATGCAGGGCGGGGGAGGGGGTTGAAGGGCTGCTGCCAAGGGGGCAGGTATGTACAGGAATGTGGGGACAGGAGGGTGAGAGGTTTTTTATTGTCCCAGACTACATCAATTCTGGACTGACTTTTTATGATTTTGACAAAGGTTCTTGGAGACTAAATAAAGATGGAGCCCTTCATTGAAATATTTTTGACCCCATCAGAACAACACCACATTTACTCTTTGCAAACAGAAATACTAACTTTCACTTCCCCTCTGGCAAGACGTCATATTTTACTTATGTGGAAATCTCCTAAAACCCCAACTATTTCTATCCGGCTTAAGGACGTAATGTTTATCCTTAAATTAGAAATCATAAACCTAACAGTGAAAGGCTGTTCCAACAACTTCTCTTTAATACAATACATCTTTAAATTCTGTCTGTGGTCAGATTAAAGCTGCAGTGTGTAACTTTGTGTGTGTCAGAGAAGTGAAACATTTTCTAAGGTATATTCTCAGAACTGAATAAAACATGTTCTTCGCAGGAAAATGTTATCCCTGGAACAGTGTTTGAAGTTAGTAAGCTTCCTGAAAAGTTACTATTTCATTTTGTTTTTTACAGCAGCAGGGCCCATAGTTTGGTTTACAAACATGTTCTAGTCTCAATGTTTGGTTCCAGGTTCCTCTAAATATAGTTTAGTTTTGATTTATGATGATATAATCATTCAAAACTAAGAATCGCATGTAGAGAAAATGTATTTAGTAAACTTACTATGTGAATATAAACAAATCCCTCTCCACTGAAACTGCATAGTGAGGGGGGGGGGGGGCACTTGTAATTTGTTGTTTTCATTTCTAGTTGATTATATTGAAGGTAAGGTTCTACAGAACAGTGTTGGTTCCAGTGTCAAGAAACCAGACCAAAAATGTTTTTTGTGTGTGAGAATGACGACTTCATGATTTTGAGTGTGGCCAGTTGGATCTGTGAGTCACCATATTTGCAGACTTTGGATAAGGAAATTACCTGCAGTAGCGCAGTGACCTTAAAAAGGAGGGAAACTCCTTCTTCAACGCATTTCCTCACAAGTCTGGCATAATACCCCCCGCTCGGCTCTACAGTATGACTTCAAAAGGTTTCTCTTTAATTAAGATACTGTTTGCAGTTTATAATGTGACCAGGCATGGCATGTAGGCGTAGGTGGTTAAGGCATCTATACTTGTTTTTATTTAAGTGGTACATATTATAGCCTGCCCTGTCCAGATACATTCCATAATTCCTTTTTCATTTACCTGAAATCATTTTATAGGCCTGGAATAGTATGTGAAATAATCATGATCTTGAAAGGAATCCAGTTGTGATCTTGCAAATATGAGATCCCCTGTCGCTATAAAAACGTCTAGTCTGACCAAAATATCAGAAACTTGTGACAGGTGTCTTTAGATTTAGAATGGATTACTTGACGATTAAATGCAATCCACTCGCTAAGGCAATATCCTGCAACACGTTCACATCAGGCAGTCAATCTCTAAAGAGCCTAAGCAGGGAAGAATAGCCTGCAGTTAATGTAAAAAGATAAATTCACAAGCCAACAATAAAGTTTGTGATTTTTTTTGTATATATTCTCCGGTAAGTACTTTTATTTATCTTTTTTTTTAACTAGAATTCATTTAGGCTTTTTTTTTTTAAATCGCATTTTGCTTTGGTAAAGTTAACACTCCATGCCAAACAAGCCCCTTTATATGTAATAGAAATTGCATCTCAAAGGTAAAGGTGAGGCCATTAACATGAGGCTCAATGGATTTGGCCTGAGTGACTCAGAGCAGGCAAGGGGAGTTTCTATCTGCTTGTCATTTTGTGACAGTCTGTGTCACTCTCTGATCGTATGCAGTGTGGGGGATGGGTACCTGTGTCTGACGACGGTCGTTAGGCAGTCAACAACAACAGCTAACTTCAATAGCCAAGATTCACAGTGACTGTGATATATGTCATTCTCCTTCTGCTGTGTTGGAGAAGATACTTAAATACAAATTAAATTTAAAATAGGTTGAGTACAATCAACATTTTACTTTAGTTGGAAATCAAATCCTTTAATACAATCAACTCAGAAAAAGTCACTTAACAAGGTATTACACTTTAAGAAATCTAAAATAATAGGTTGCATCCAATCCAAACGTAAATGTTGGCTTAACTACCTTTCTCTGTGATTGTGAAATAAACAAAATAAATATAGATTGAAGACACGAGTACACTGTCAAATTGATTGAAAACCTCTTCTTATAACGATTAATAAAGGGAATTTTGAAAATAAAGAAATAATCCAGTTTGGTTTATTCCTTTTAAATTCATCCACGATGGAGTGTGAAAGTCGCACCATCCCAACCAACAGTGGACTCCAGTCATTAGATACAGTGGAAGTGTGGACCTTTCTCTGACCCTGTTTCCACCTGGCATTAACAAATGAATGTGGACACAAGTGGTCACAAGTGGTCACAAACCTCCTCCGAATGTGGTTTTTGTGATCCGATCACATGAATACAGCTCTAACTACAGATGAGAACACTCTCAAGACGCATTGAGATCGGATCACAAAAACCACATTCGGAGGTGGTTTGTGACCACATGTGACCACTTGTGTCCACATTCATTTGGTAGTGGAAACACAAATGTGGTTTGTGTCCACATTAGGGACCTCCTACTCAACTGCCTGAGCGGAAATACGTAGAAAAAAAGGTTTTAGTGTGCGCCCAGTTAAAAGTATTGCAAATGACAAGCTATCTGTCCTCTGTTTTCATTTCACAGAGTAAAACTGTGATAACACGGAAGTCGCTGATTTTTTTTTCTGGCGCCATGCAAGCTGCAGTCATGTGGAGCGCTAACTTCCTGTTCTTATCTGCTTCAAAATAAAGGTCAGCTCGCGCTTGGCTAGTAACAGGCTTTTAATGTGAAGGTGTACAGGAAACGTTCTGTTTGCACAAGGAATAACTTAACTGTGAAAGCTATGGACTGGTTGCGGTGACAAGAGTTTAACAGAGGCAGACGTTAGAATAGCCAAACAGCGAGCACACATCTTTCACCAGCCAAAGTGGCGTAATAACTTACTCGCCTAAGAGTTTTTACTTTTCTACTTTACCTATACTATGATATTTCCCGCATTTGGCGAGTGTTAATGTAAGGGCCCTCTAAGCAGTATTGTGCATCGCTCCTCATTGTCTAAATGAGATAGACTAGCCTATCTCGTCAACCTAGACTGGTAATTATCTTCGCATGTATTGCATTTTTATAGCAAATGCGATTCAAACTGTGGCACTGTACAGCCCTGTATGTTTACTTGTTTGAACCCCACCGGTTAAAAACAGCAATGCAAACGGAAATGATGAACGTGTTGATTTAAATACAGCGCGGGAAAATGGAATCCGATCACAAGTAGACAGAGAAGTCACATTTGAAAATACAAGTGGGAACACACGGACTGAGAGCTGTCCACTTGTAACCAGATTCAAAAAGTCAGATGTTAATGCCAGGTGGAAACAGGGTCTCTGTGATTGTGAAAAAAACAAAATAAATGTAGATTGAAGACACAAGAACACTGACAAATTGATTGAAAACCTCTTCTTATAAAGATTATTAAAGGGAATCTTGAGGGACTGAATTACTCTAAAGGTCTAGGCCTCTAAAATGTTCTGATTGTAAAATGATAGTCTGATGATCAATCTGTTTTTGCAATTAATTAAAATACAAATCACCCCAACCCCAGAATGTTGGATAATAAGCATGATGCAGCAGTTTAGGGCTGACATCATGCTAAAGCCGGGAACACACCGCATTGGCCGCCTGCGGTGGTTGGCCGCGTGAACGCAGGAGGCTCGCCGCTTGGTCATATTGGGCCATGTTCCACCGCAGCCGTGGCCAACTGCCGCCACCGCCTCATCGTAGGCGGCGGTTGGCCGCGTGACCGCAGGAGGCTCGCCGCTTGATCATATTGGGCCATATATTCCTGACGCCGACGCCGAGATCAGACCTGTCACACTTACGGTGCAACAACAACAATAACATGGTCCAGCTGTGCCAAAAAATACAGATGTAGGTTCACTGTGTAACCAGCGGCAGTCTTGTCACAGATATCATTAAAACAGCCTGAACACGCACCCCGATCGCAAATACACACACATTAACAGCAATTCAGCAACATACTAAACACATTAACAACAGCAGTGTGTGCTCAGCGGCACAAATAAAGGCAAACATCAGCCTACCTGAAAGTGAAAGTGTGCCGGCTGACGGAGGACAACACCGGTGCTTCGCTGTACTAGGCTATATGGAATTCCACACGGACACTGCCGTCAACTTTGGGTTCATATTATCCTCAGGAACAGCACACAGCTGGGTGAGTTTCACTATGCTAACCGGCGCTACCTTGGCTAAAGTACAACCAACAGCTAAACAGATGCAAAATACACATATTTGCAGAATGTATTGGAAGCCCAATGTCCTCACTCCACACGCCCAACTCGTCTTGCAGACCACCGCCACCGGGCAATCTCAACGCTGATTGGCTGTGGAGGCGCGACGCCGCAGAAAAAGATGAAAATGTTCATCTTTTTCTGCGGCGCCGTGTTCACCGCACAAGCCTTCGATTCACGCTCCTTCGATGACGCAATTTCTACGCGCCGCAAATGGCCGCGCTCCCGATTCACGCGCCTCTCATGAGGCGCGGCCACGCGCCGCGCAAGAGCCCGCCGCTGGACGCCAATTATTGGGTGGACGCGCAGCCACGCGCTAGTACATTGATTTTGTATGTAATCTCGCCGCGCGGCCAGTGCGGTGTGTTCGCAGCTTAACTGTATAGACTCAAAGTGTAGCATACTAAGCACTAAAACGTGTCAAATGTTTTAAAACTTGTCTATAATTGTTCAGACACAATAATCAAAAAACCTTCATCATGGAAATGTTACTTTAAAAGGCAAAACACTGTTTCTTTAGCTTAAATGTGCTTATATCTTATTCCTTGTGTCTCCCTTCTTTACAGGATGAGTCAAATGGATGGCACTTCTTAAATATGTGGTCACATTTCCAATTTCTTCCACAGTTTTCTAGAAACAAGGGTGGCACAACTTCCCCACCGGCACAACTCAGGCCACTCTCCCCTACAATTAAAACACCAATTTTATGTGAAATACTTTTGTGTCATTAGATTAGCCTACATTGCTGATGCTTTTATCTAAAGCAGTTTCCCATAAATTAAATTTGACCATAAAGATAGAATCTCAGAACAGCAATAATCACGCAAGTAGTCTAGATTAGCTTCAAATAAATGGAACTACAAAAGTACTACATCATTTAAGTGCTACATGTAGGTGTAACATGTAAGTGCATTTTTTCTTCTCTCCTTTTTGTGCCGTTAAATAGTCATGACATCTGTAGGCTATAAACTGTGAATCATTTACATTGTTTAGAGAGAGAGAGATAGAGAGAGATAGAAAGGGGGTGGGGGTGTTACTGCCTGATTATGTGGGGTTCAAAATAATAAATTATTACATCAAGGCTTATAAATAAATAAAAAACATCACATTATTGTTGTTGCATATGGGCTAAATATGTATGTCAATTTCAAGCTTTGTGGCTTGTAGCCTACGATATGAAACATTATTTTCACTGTATGATTTGGAGTGTAGTCTACTTGTAGGCTATACGACTGTTTGTGAATATTTTCATCCGGCCAAATTTGCATCATATCACATATCACTTCCACATTAGAGCAACGAGAATCTTTTTTGTAAAATGTAGCCTTGACGTAATAGGTCGCGGTGGACAGTCTCATATTTGGAGAATGTAGTACTGCAGGTAGGGTCAATTAGTATGACACACATAAGACATTTTAGACCACATTGACATTATTATTTTCCCCTTAAGAATTATCCAGTTTGGCTTTTTCCTTTTAAATTCATCCACGATGGAGTGTGAAAGTCGCACCATACCAACCAACAGTGCACTCCAGTCATTAGATACAGTGGAAGTGTGGACCTTTCTCTGTGATTGTGAAATAAACAAAATAAATATAGATTGAAGACACAAGTACACTGTCAAATTGATTGACAACCTCTTCTTATAATGATTAATAAAGGGAATCTTGAGGGACTGAATTATTCTAAAGGTCTAGGCCTCTAAAATGTTCTGATTGTAAAATGATAGTCTGATGATCAATCTGTTTTTGCAATTAATTAAGATACAAAGAATGTATCTTTCTCTTTTAATCTGTCACCCATAGTCTGACAGGAGAGAGTTGACAGAGAACCAAATTGGCAGCTGAACTGTCTTCACATACTGCAGGCTTTGGGTAGCTGTTCAGCCAGGTCTGAGATGGTCCAGAGACAATCTCCTTAACTCTTTGTTACATTTGGAGAATGTAGTACTGCAGCTAGGGTCAATTAATATGACACACATAAGACATTTCAGACCACATTGACATTATTATTTTCCCCTTAAGAATTATCCAGTTTGGCTTATTCCTTTTAAATTCATCCACGATGGAGTGTGAAAGTCGCACCATACCAACCAACAGTGCACTCCAGTCATTAGATACAGTGGAAGTGTGGACCTTTCTCTGTGATTGTGAAATAAACAAAATAAATATAGATTGAAGACACGAGTACACTGTCAAATTGATTGAAAACCTCTTCTTATAAAGATTAATAAAGGGAATTTTGAAAATAAAGAAATAATCCAGTTTGGTTTATTCCTTTTAAATTCATCCACGATGGAGTGTGAAAGTCGCACCATACCAACCAACAGTGCACTCCAGTCATTAGATACAGTGGAAGTGTGGACCTTTCTCTGTGATTGTGAAATAAACAAAATAAATATAGATTGAAGACATGAGTACACTGTCAAATTGATTGAAAACCTCTTCTTATAAAGATTAATAAAGGGAATTTTGAAAATAAAGAAATAATCCAGTTTGGTTTATTCCTTTTAAATTCATCCACGATGGAGTGTGAAAGTCGCACCATACCAACCAACAGTGCACTCCAGTCATTAGATACAGTGGAAGTGTGGACCTTTCTCTGTGATTGTGAAATAAACAAAATAAATGTAGATTGAAGACACAAGAACACTGACAAATTGATTGAAAACCTCTTCTTATAAAGATTATTAAAGGGAATCTTGAGGGACTGAATTACTCGAAAGGTCTAGGCCTCTAAAATGTTCTGATTGTAAAATGATAGTCTGATGATCAATCTGTTTTTGCAATTAATTAAAATACAAAGAACGTATCTTTCTCTTTTAATTTGTCACCCATAGTCTGACAGGAGAGAGTTGACAGAGAACCAAATTGGCAGCTAAACTGTCTTCACATACTGCAGGCTTTGGGTAGATGTTCATCCAGGTCTGAGATGGTCCAGAGACAATCTCCTTAACTCTTTGTTACATTTGGAGAATGTAGTACTGCAGGTAGGGTCAATTAGTATGACACACATAAGACATTTTAGACCACATTGACATTATTATTTTCCCCTTAAGAATTATCCAGTTCGGCTTATTCCTTTTAAATTCATCCACGATGGAGTGTGAAAGTCGCACCATACCAACCAACAGTGCACTCCAGTCATTAGATACAGTGGAAGTGTGGACCTTTCTCTGTGATTGTGAAATAAACAAAATAAATATAGATTGAAGACACGAGTACACTGTCAAATTGATTGAAAACCTCTTCTTATAATGATTAATAAAGGGAATTTTGAAGATAAAGAAATAATCCAGTTTGGTTTATTCCTTTTAAATTAATCCACAATGGAGTGTGAAAGTCGCACCATCCCAACCAACAGTGGACTCCAGTCATTAGATACAGTAGAAGTGTGGACCTTTCTCTGTGATTGTGAAATAAACAAAATAAATATAGATTGAAGACACAAGAACACTGTCAAATTGATCGAAAACCTCTTCTTATAAAGATTAGTAGTAAAGGGAATTTTGAGGGATTGGACTATTCTAAAGTTCTTGACCTATAAACTGTTCTGATAATAAATAATAGTCTGTATTTTAATTCATTGCAAAAAACAAATTGATCATCAAAGAACATACCTTTCTCATTTAATCTGCCACACATGAGTAGTCTGACAGTGGAGAGTAGACAGAGAATCACATTGGCAAGAAAATAAAGGATCTTACTGCTGATCTTTTTTCCCATGTTTGTTTATATCTATCTTTCGTCCTTTTTAAAACTTTTATTAACACTCAACATATATATTTAGTTTCAAAACCAAAATACAAATCTATTTTCAAGAGACTGGTGTCTTCAGTAAGTAGCCTGTCAACAGCTCTTCACAGCCTGAAAGACTCCCTGGGGCTGAGACCATTCAGACAATAGAGGAGTGTTTAAACGACGTGTGTGAATGGGCCAGGCCAGGGCAAGCAGAGGCTGTCCCAGATATGAAATTAACACTCACACACTTCCAAGTCCACTGTTGGCAAAAGTTATGAAAATTTACCAGAAGGTATTATACATGTTTTTAAGATGATTTAAAGCATGTCCAAGAGGGGACTTGAAAAATGTCCCCTGTTAGTTTTGGAGTCCCCTGTTAGTGGATGTGTTACGATCTCAGGTTCCCTGTTGGATAGGTCGGCACACTCACACACACACACACACACACACACACACACACACACACACACACACACACACACACACACACACACACACACACACACACACACACACACACACACACACACACACACACACACACACACACACACACACACACACACACACACACAAGATCTGAAGGTTGTTTTGGTTGAAAGGGATTTTGAGTTTCTAACCCTAGTTTCATAGTTACAGATAAAACATTAATAAAACAACGATATTTTAGGACATCGAAGGTCCGATCACAACCAAAGATCTGACCAGATGTTCCCTGGCTCTGAAACTGCTGGAAAATCATTCTTCAGCAGAAAAGTTAAACAAAGATACTGCACTGATTAAAAAGGTTGAGTCAGTGATTCTGGAGAACGCTTGTTGTCAAAATCACTTTGTCCAAATCTGTGAATATCTCCTCATGTACAGTGTGTGCGCTAAAAACAAATCTGGTGTTAATTCACAGCTTAATTAAGTATCTAGACAAAGGGTATGTAAACCAAAAGGTGCCACTGTAGCTATAAACAGGCTCGTTTACAGAGACTGGGCTGGGTATGTATTTACAGTTTTTTTTTTCACTGATTTTGACAAAATGTGATTTTGCAAACAAGCGATCTCCAGAATTGTTGAACTGTTGAGAACTGTTACCGCTACCTGTCCGTACTATGAAGTGTTAATACAAACCCTAGGCTCTGTAAACTGATATGTAAACAAAGGGGCTAACGTAGCTATAGCAACATGCCTGTTTACAGAGCCTAGGCTGTGTATTAACACTGGATATTAAAGTGCTTGTTTAGATTAGTTTAGTCGTTTACCTGACAGCTGAGGTGAGCTTGGCTGTGTTGTCTGACAGCATGCTGATGGCTCCTTCGTCCTCTCCCTCTAAACCCTGGAGAGAGACAGACAGAGAGACAGACAGACAGACAGACAGACAGACAGAGAGAGAGAGAGAGACAGACAGACAGACAGACAGACAGACTTAGAACACAAACTTTTTCAGGATCTACTCCAGTCCACAATACATATAGAAATCAACAACAAAAAAAATCAAAAATCCCCCAATTTAATTATTTTTTATTTATTTATTTTTTGGGCATTTTTTATAGCTTTATTGATAGTGTAGAGACAGAGTTGAAATGGGGCAGAGAGGGGAGTGACATGCAGAGAACCACCGCGGGCTGGAATTGAACCCGGGTCTGCTGCTGGCCGAGGCCCATGGGGGGGACGTCCTACCAACTGAGCTAAGGGCGCCCCCATTTCTTCTTTTTTTTTTTTACATGAATGGATTTCTTTCAGTTAGCCATGTTTTCTCCCCGTGATGCAAAGTTAACTTAACTTCACCATGGTCCTGTTACCATTGCGTGTGTGTGTGTGTGTCTGTCTCACCATGATGGCCTTCAGGTGTTTGACTTCGTCCTCTTGCGCTCGGTACGTGTCCAACTCCTCCTGGACAGACTCTGCTACCTCAGGGAACGGACTAACACACACACACACACACACACACACACCACACACACACACACACACACACACACACACACACACACACACACACACACACACACACACACACACACACACACACACACACACACACACACACACACACACACACACACACACACACACACACACACACACACACAACACAGAAAAACTTTAGACACCTGAACATCGTCATTATGATTTATTTTCTTGAGTATATGACTGAACAGACCTTAGTGTTTCTGCCACTATTGTCAAAATGAATATTGCTATGGAGCCAATAGTTAAAGCCTATGAGTGAATGAAAGCTACATGAACCCTTGCTAAAGTGAACCCACCTGCCCTTGTGTATTATTAAAGGAGCTATTAGTTAAAGCCGGTGAAATTCAAATGAACCCACCGTCTGGCGAGCGTCGCACGTACCGAATGTCAGCCTCATTTTTGTCTCATATCAGTCACAATTTAGTTTCATATGTCGCCAAACCCTCGCAAAGTTGTCTGACATTTCTCGCACTTTCTGACTCGCGGAAACTAAATTGAGAAGGGTTTGCAACATGTTTGAGACACATGCGACCACTCTGAGACTATTTTGAGACTAGATTTGTCGCACGCTTTTTTTGAACATGTTAAAAATTCAAGCGACAGGACTGCGCGGCTCTGCGACTCATGCGAGGAAACTGAGACCTCTGCGAACGTTTGGAGACAGTTTAGAGACTCCCTCGCGAATGCAGTCTCCAACTTGTCGCACACTGTCGCAGCCCAGTGAGATGGGGGCTTAATAAACTCTTTCTGCTAGCACCCACCTGCCCTTGTGTTTCTGCCAGAAGCGGTCTGCTGCGGTGAGGTCATACATCTTCCTGTTCTTCTTCTTTGGTCGCGCTCCGGCGGGAGACGGGTCGGCCCCCAAACCCTCCTCCATCACCACCCTGTTCAACTGGAAGTCCTGGGGAGGGAGAGAGAGAGAGAGAGGGAGGGAGGGAGGGAGGGAGGGAGGGAGGGAGGGAGAGAATATACACATTTAAAAGGGGCTACGAGGAACTTTTAAATATTTCTGAAACAAACTGAAACCAATATTAAATGATCGTTGTTTTATTATTATTTTATCTATAACTATGAAAACCGGGTTCGAAACTCAAATCCCTTTCAACCTAAACAACCTTCAAATCCAAGGTGTGTGTGTGTGTGTCGGTGTGTGTGTGTGACATGTTACGCAACACATCCATGTTCATCTACATTCCAGTGCTGTCAGTATTAACCTCAGCACCTCACCAGCTGACAGTAGGAATTAGTGTGTGTGCGTGTGTGTGTGTGTGTGTGTGTGTGTGTGTGTGTGTGTGTGTGTGTGTCTGTGTGTGTGTGTGTGTGTGTGTGTGTGTGTGTGTGTGTGTGTGTGTGTGTGTGTGTGTGTGTGTGTGTGTGTGTCTTACCAGCACGTCGTGTATGAGCGCCTGATAGGTCCATGTGTGGTGAAGGGGCGTGGCCATGTCAACGTTACGATCTGCCAGCACGAACAGAGGCCTCTGGAAACTACACAGGAGAAGAGTGTGTTAAGGTTATGATACAGCAATGCATTGTGGGATGATGAGTTTTTAACATGTTTAGATTAAAAGGTGAAGTCAGTGATTCTGGAGAACGCTTGTTGTCAAAATCACTTTTTAAAAGATAATTTTTTTGGCATTGTTTAAGCTTTATTAGATAGTACAGAGTTGAAATGGGGAGACAGA
>CM047517.1:2105413-2112913 GCA_026122265.1 Ammodytes dubius
AAAAATAATAAACTTTATTTCTATGGCGCATTTAAAAACCAGAGATATAAGACGCTTCAGACAATACAACACCATTAATTCCAGATACAAAGAGGGATTCATTAATAAAAAAATACACAGAAATTAAGAAGAAAAAACTATGTCGATTTCAAGAAGTGGAAAAACAACATTAAACCAGGTATATAGAAATAATTAAAATATAATAAAAATACCAGTGTGTACAGGCGGGTTTATAGAAGCTTTTTAAACTGACAAAACAAATCCTGCTGATACAAACCGATCCGAAATCATATAGTCAATGGATCAATGATTTTTTTTCACCGGTTAGCATCCGACTAGCTTCCCCTGGCTAACCCCAGCGTTTAACAGACAGCCGTTGCGTTTATTTAACAATCTAAGCTGCTAGTTAACTCTTTACATAGGCTAGTAAGTTAACAACGAGATGGTTGTATTACTAAAAATGTGAAAAAATGCGCTAGTGAAACTGAAAATAAAGTAAATAGCACTGGAACCAGATGCTAATTTTGGTCTAGGGATGGTTATTTCTCCGCTTTAAGACAGTGACAGTCGCGTTTAAATCAACCCGACAGACGCAGGAGGGTTTAAACTATCTGTAGAGGCTCAAAGACGCTGAAAAATAATAGAGAAATAGAGAAAAAAGCTTTAAAACCAACCGGCCTGCTTCTCCCGGACCGACGCCGCCATCTTTGATGTTGTTGGTGATGACGAAACGGCTGATGACGTGGCGGCAGCTCTGACGTGGCTGAACAGTGACAGTTGATTACAATATTGAGAAGATTTGTGTGTGTGTGTGGGGCGAGGGGTATCTGTGTGTGTGTGTGCCTGTGTGTGTGTTTAGGGGGGTATCTGTGTGTGTGTGTGTGTGTGTGCCTGTGTGTGTGTGTGTGTGTGTGTGTACGTGTGTGTATATCTCTCTGTGTGTGTGTGTGTAAACCCTTATGAATGCATTAGGGAAATGCTATATTCATGACTCCATATTTCTACCATCCAAGCCATGTTTAAAGTACAATTTTAAAGTTTTATTTGATTATAAGTGTTAGATTGAGTCTCCGAAATGCTGTAAAAAATAAAAATGTATGTCTGCGGCTAAAATGCAAAATATTTATAACTTGTCACTTGTTGAATTGTCATGAGATGAGATTTTAATTTCTTTAAATTAATGTCATACTAATGTCTGTATTTGTTTGTTTATATTCTTGTTTAATAAAGGTTTATTGAAGAAAAAACACAACAAAACAGTGTAAAAAGTACACAGAAATTAGACACCAATTCTATCCAAAATTTAAAAATAATAATAATTGCCCAAATGTTTTCATTTCTGGAAAAAAAAATGTAATACAAAAAAATACTAGTTTTAATGTCCATAACGAACTAGTAAAGTTTCATGATGATATCTATAAGTTAAAATGATACCCTCATCTGTCTAGGCTTAAATAATTTCAGAAATAAGGACTAATTTCTTATTTTTTATTATTATTTAATCCACAAGAGAAAAGAGAACAAAGTCAGAAACACAGAACAGATAAATATCAAGAAAGTTGAAGGAAACAAAAGTGAATATAAAGGTCAGAAAAATAGTAAAAGCATTTTAAACAGTAACTGGTTTAGACTTAAAAGTGTCTGTAGCAACAAAAACTGCCTCTTTAAACTGTGTGTGTGTGTGTGTGTGTGTGTGTGTGTGTGTGTGTGTGTGTGTGTGTGTGTGTGTGTGTTGTGAACTGTGGGCTTCATTTCGATCAATTTACAAAGGCATTATGACGTAGCTACATGTTTTTATGATGCATTAATGATATGGTTTGCGACATGTTACTGTATTTCTAAAATATTATCTGCACATTTTTAGGGTTTTAAGGTAAACATTTTAATTAAAAAATTGAAAAATAAAAGCTATATTTTAAAGTTATTACCCACATAAGAGTAGAGATAATCAGTTGAAAAGTCAATATTAGGGATAGACCCTGAAATTCAAAGTTTATTTGATAGTAAGAATATTTAAAAAGGGGTAGAAATTATGGTTGAAAGTATTGGGGTTGCTATTCTTTTACAAGTACATTTTTAGATTTTTTAGGTGTTTAATGCACCCAAAATAAGTTCGACTCAGGCACATTTTTACGTTCATTTTCCAAAAGTAAAACAACTTGTACATACAGCCCCGGAAAAAATTAAGAGACCAGTCTGGATTTTTCTAAAATCTTCATCTCTACATTACTTATTGAAAATGCTCTTTAATGACAATATTCTTATAGTGAATTTTGGTAGAAATGTTGTCAGTAGTTTATATTATAAAACCAAAATGTTCATTCGACTCAAACAGATGCCTATAAATAGTCAAACGAGAGACACTGAACATTTGGATTGGTCTCTTAAATTTTTCCGGAGCTGTATATACTGTAGAAAGAGAGAGACAAGAACAGTAACAAACAGAAAAATCTCAGGAAGCTTAAAAAGTTGAAAATATGTACAATGCATAAAATACGAACACTATAAAATCAGCACCAAAGTGTTTTAAACTAGATAAACATAAAAGATATAAAGCGATTTATAAATGGTGACGCATATAAAGGACATTTTTAAGGAAAAAAAAAGTTGTATAATATAAAATTGGATAAAATAAAGATCAATAACTCTTAAACCTGCAGTGTGTAGCATTTTGGGTTTTATTTCCTAGCAGATTTTGTAGAAAGTAATTATAATATCCATAAGTACGTTTAATTTAGTGCATAATAGCTGAAAAAAATGTTTTGAATTATTTATTTCAACTACTAACACTTTCAAGACCCTTAGAAAGGCTCTCATATATGTCCATATTTCTGCATATCTTGGACCAAGGCCTAGTGCCGCCATCTTGAAAGTGTCAATAGTTGGAATGTCATCAGGTGCATTGTTTAAAATTTAAAATTGTTCTTGTCCTTGAAGGCCACTGTAGCTTCTGTTATTATTCTAAAGGGTTGGGGTTACCCAGGGAGCGTTTCATTCTAGAACTTTGTAGAACTTTCTTGATGATGTCATATTACACACTGCACCTTTAAGTAAAACGTTTCAAACCCAAAATACAACTTTTGCCAACATCGCAGGCCTGAACACAAGATTTGTTCATGATATAATAAAATAAATGTTTAATTAAAAGGTGCTCCAAGGAACTTTCAGTGTGTGTTAATTCTACCGACCCCCTTTGGACAAAAGCGGTAGTGTTTTCACCACGCCAGCTGTTGTTCCTGGGTGAGCGTACCCATGACAAAGGCATTAAGAAAAACTATATAAAAATAGCATTCTTTGCACTGATGGTCTCGTTTGCTGTTACATGTAATTTATGATCATCAGAGGAAAAATTAGACTGTTTCAGAAATATTTAAAAGTTCCTCGTAGCTACTTTAAAAGAATAGAAAACGACCAAATCACCAATTAAAGGTAAAGGTAATTATCCAGCTTGGTTTAATTAATAATTGATAGGTTTTATATAGCGCTTTATTGCCTAGGCACTCAAAGACGCTTACATGGTTCCTGGTTCAATTCGTTCATACACAGTCATACCGGTGGTGGTAAACTACGAGAGTAGCCACAGCTGCCCTGGGGTAGACTGACGGAAGCGTGGCTGCCATTCAGCGCCAACGGCCCCTCCGACCACCACCTCAAACATACACATTCACACAAGGCAAGGTGGGTGAAGCGTCTTGCCCAAGGACACAACAACCATGACACAGGTGGCTGGGCGGGGATTGAACCGCCAACCCTTGGATCGTTGGCCAACCCGCTTAACCACCTGAGCCACAGTCGCCCCGAACGGGAATAAAAAAATCTCATTTGAACGTAGAACAAAACAAAAACATCTTGATACAGAAACATACAAAAACGATCAAGACTCTTAGATAAACTCGCTGATTATGTTTGAAATTGAACCCAAAATTTAAACAACTAACATTTTTAATTACCTGCTGCTATATGATTAATTGATGAACAGAAAACCAATATTCAACAGATTAAACAGAGTATTTTTTAAAGGTGTAGTCAGTGATTCTGGAGAACGCTTGTTGCCAAAATCACTTGTTGTCAAAATCAGTGAATATCTCCTCATGATCCGCTACCTGTCTGTACTGTGTGTGTGCTGAAAAAAAAGGTTGGTGACAATACACAGCCTAGGCTCTGTAAACTGGTATGTAAACAAAGGCGTCACCATAGCTATCAAGTAGATACAAACCAGTTTACAGAGTCTAGGCTGTGTATTAATTAACACTGTATTTTTTTTCCAGCGCACACACAGAACAGACAGTTAGCGGATCATGAGGAGACATTCACTGATTTGGACGAAGAAAAAAAAACAATTGTTTCCAGAATCACTGACTACACCTTTAACTACAGCAGCCGTGGAAAAAATTAAGAGACCAGTCTGGATTTTTCTTAAATCTTTATCTCTACATTACTTATTGAAAATGCTCTAAATGACAATATTTTTATGGTGAATTTGGTAGTAATGTTGTCAGTAGTTTATAGTATAAAACCAAAATGTTCATTCTACTCAAACATATGCCTATAAATAGTAAAACGAGAGACACTGAATATTTGGAGTGGTCTCTTAGTTTTTTCCCAGAGCTGTATATACTAACAGGGAAGTGCATCTGTAAATTCCTGTCTAGCTGTCTGTGGCTGGTAGCAGGTGGATGTGGTGACTGACGGCTGTCTCCATGGAGGCTTTGAAGGCGCGATACGAGGATGTTACAGGCAGGAAAAGGTGCTTGGAATCGGGTTGGCTTTGAGGAAAGAGCCCCTGGTCCCCCTGGTCCCTCCACTCTCTGGCTGTATCACTGTCTCCCTCACTGGCCTGGAAGGAAGGAAGGAAGGGATTTATACATACATTTATTTCAGACATATCACATGATACAATGAAGAGTGTGGGAACTTGAGCAAGCAATGCATTGTGGGAAGTTGAGTTTATTTTGTGTGAGTGTGTGTGTGTGTGAGTGAGTGAGTGAGTGAGTGAGTGAGTGAGTGAGTGAGTGAGTGAGTGAGTGAGTGAGTGAGTGAGTGATGTGAGTGAGTGAGTGAGTGAGTGCGTGCGTGCGTGAGTGTGTGTTAATTCTAGCGCCCCCTTTGGACAAAAGCGGTAGTGTTTCTACTGCACCAGCTGTTGTTCCTGGGTGAGCGTATACCCATGACAAAGGCATTAAGAAAAACTATATAAAAATAGCATTCTTTCTTTGCACTGATGGTCTCGTTTGCTGTTACATGTAATTTCTAACCATCAGAGGAAAAATTTTACTGTTTCAGAAATATTTAAAAGTTTCTCGTAGCTACATGAGGTGCCCCTGGCAGACACACACACACACACACATTAAACAGTATGTTAACCTGCGTGTGTAGTAGTTAGCAGGTAGCTGGATGTATGAAGGAGATGGATGGAACCCACACACACACACATACCCCGACAAACAGATACACACACAGACAAACACACACACACACATACACACACACAGAGGCACGCAGAGAGAGAGACACACACACACACACACACACACACACACACACACACTAACCTGTGTGTGTGGGTGTATGAAGGAGATGTGTGGAGCTGGGTGGAAGCCGGCCTCTGGAACCTTCTCTGATCCAGTGGAGAAACGTAGGAGATCCTGAAGCGAAACGGAGCTCTTACCCACTGAGAGGAAAGGAGAGGGAAAACAATTAAAAAAAACATTAAAGACCTACTTCACCGGTGGAAATATGAAGGTGTATTGAACCCTGAGATCCTATTTAGTATAAATGTGCAAAAATGAAAGAAATCGGTTCATCCTAGCCTGAGAAAAGGCAGAAAGAGTGTTTTTATGTTTTTATGGTCTCACTGTCTAACCCTATTTTTTATAGGGTTAGACAGTGACTTTATAGTCATGTATGATTGTGTGTGTGTGTGTGTGTGTCATGTATGATTGTGTGTGTGTGTGTCATGTGTGTGTGTCCTGTATGATTGTGTGTGTGTGTCATGTGTGGTGTCCTGTATGATTGTGTGTGTGTGTGTCATGTGTGTGTGTCCTGTATGATTGTGTGTGTGTGTCATGTGTGTGTGTGTCCTGTATGATTGTGTGTGTGTGTTCATGTATGATTGTGTGTGTGTGTCATGTATGAGTGTGTGTGTGTGTGTGTGTGTGTGTGTGTGTGGTGTGCGAGCGAGCGTGCGTGCGTGCGAGTCATGTGTGTGTCTGTGTGTCGTGTGTGTGTGTGTTTTGTGTGTGTCATGTATGATTGTGTGTGTCTCTCTCTCTCTCCGTACCTTCACACTCCAGGAGGAAGTGCCTCCAGAAGCAGATGACAGGCGTCTCTCTGCTCAGAGTCTCTTCCTCAGGGGAGAAGTCGACGGTGAAGATCTCAGACACGCACTGAGCCGACAGTCTGATGGACGGCTGGCAGAACACAGCACACAGCAGGGACGGGAACAGCTGCACCTGGGACACATATACAGAATAATAATGTTAATATATAATCATTTTAATTCTAAAACACCTTTCAAAACATACATACAGCTGCACCTGGGACACAGAATACAGAAAAATAATGTTAATACTCCCGATTGCTCCCGATGGTTCAGAGAGCGCCTTGCATGTCAGCTACTGCCATCGGTGTATGAGTGTGTGTATGAATGGGTGAATGTGGTAAGATATGTAAAGCGCTTTGGGGCTGAGAAAATCGGCTAGAAAAGCGCTATATAAGTCAAGTCCATTTACCATTTACCAATACATGTATTTATATGGCACCTTTCAAAACGTTTTTTTGATTTTGACAACCAGCGTTCTCACACGTAGCATTACCTGATCAAAGACCCCCAGAGTCTGCAGACCCTCCCTAAACCTGCAGGACACAAACAAAACAAACAAACAAAACAAACAGTTATTACAGATGAGATGGAAAATTGACTTGTACGGTAGGTGAAAATAATGGGAATCACAGAATTTGAAATATTTCCATGGAAGTTTTTTTCTTTTTTTCTTTTGACTTTTTGACACTGATCTAAATGTGTTCTTATAAATCTGTGTGTCCGACTGTCTGTCTGTCTGTCCCCAGCCTCCCCCCCTCCCTCCCTCAATGTCTGTCTGTCTGTCTGTCTGTCTGTCTGTCTGTCTGTCTCCCTCCCTGCCTGTCTCCCTCCCTCCCTCCCTCCCTCCCTCCCTCTCTGTCTGTCTCCCTGCCTGTCTCCCTCCCTCCCTGCCTGTCTGTCTGCCTGTCTCCCTCCCTCCCTGCCTGCCTGTCTCCCTCCCTCCCTCCCTCCCTCCCTGTCTCCCTCCCTGCCTGTCTGTCCCCCTCCCTCCCTCCCTCCCTATCTATCTATCTATCTATCTATCTATCTATCTATCTATCTATCTATCTAATCTATCTATCTATCTATCTATCTATCTATCTATCTATCTCCCTCCCTCCCTGCCTCCCTCCCTGTCTCCCTCCCTCCCTCCCTGTCTCCCTGCCTGCCTGTCTCACCTCTGCCTGCCTCCCTCCCTC
>CM047517.1:2117913-2120413 GCA_026122265.1 Ammodytes dubius
TTGGGACTGTCCATTCACTTTGGCACGACGTTGTTGGTGTTAGAGCGTGTCAGGGAGGGACCATAGGGGAGGGACCAAAGAGAACAAGTGGAGCGGTTGAGGTATTTGGATTCAAATCTCTATCCCAACTGCCATTTTCTCCCAAATCCTCCACCCCAGCTTTAAGCTTTTACAGAAATCTGATTGAAAATAAATGTTCATAATGATCATAAAACTATTTTTTTTTTAATTGCTTTTTTTAGACCGTTTGACATGGGAAACTTACTAAAAACAGGCTCACGTAAAGCCTCTAGTGTGAACAAGGCCTTACAGGTTATTGAGGAAAGGTGCGTTAGGTTTGCGTACCTCTTACAGGTAATTGAGGAAAGGTGCGTTAGGTTTCGTACCTCTTGCAGTTGATGGAGGAGCGGATTGGGCGAGAGGTGTCGTTTGGACAGAAGACTTTTCCTCTGACTCGCCTGAGGAGATTTCACCAGGGAAGCTACGGAGACAAAGCATAGTGGTGTTGAGAGGATGAATATGTGTTTAAAATTACATACTATGTCCTAATCAATAGCTACATTGTAATTCATCTTTTCTCAAGTTCCCACACTCCAGAGGGAAAATAAATAATTAAAAAACTAAATTGTGAAATATTTGTGAAACAGATTGTTGAAAAAAAAAGGCCAAAAAGCTGACATTTTGATATGGACATGACGATATTTGTAAAAAAAAAAAAAAAAAAAAAAAATCAATAACATTTTTGTAAAAGAGATTTTTGTACAAAAAGATTAAAAAAAATCAGTTCTTAAAAAAATTAATTAAAAGAATATGTAAAAAAAAATATAGAAAAAAAAGTTATTTAAAAAAAAATTGTTGTCAATAATTGCTTTTGTAAAAAAAAAAAAAAAAAAAATGTACATTTCTTTTCAAAATATTGTTAAAAATTTGAATATTTGAGCCCCAATCCCCCCAGAGCAGTAAACCTAGGTCCTAGGGGAAACACTGTAAGCCTTTAAACACACTTTAAACTTCTTCCTCTTCTCACCCCTTTTCGAACAGGTAAAGCAAGTGTAAGACAGTTTATTTTCATTTATGGTTTTCATTGTGTGTAAATATTACTTTATTGTAACTGTCCACTTGTTTCATTTATTTTATTATTTATTATTGCTTTTTTATTTTTTATTATTTACTTGTTCGAAACAAAAACATTTTCAATTCAATTCAAAAACATTAAATGATTAAATGTTGACCCAGACCTCTGCCGTCAGTAGCCTGAGTGCAGCCTCCACATGCCCAGTCCACAGTGTCCAGCTTCAGGCCAGCACATCTCCTGTGAGTCCCCCCGGCTCCACACAGCCTGCAGCGGATCACCTCAAACCAACTGAGGGAAATACACAACAATATGGTCACAATTCATAGTTTTAATTTTTTTTAAGATTTTTTTTGGGCATTTTCAAGCTTTATTAGACAGTACAGAGTTGAAATGGAGAGACAGACAGACAGAGAGAGAGAGAGAGCGAGGAGAGAGAGAGAGAGAGAGAGAGAGAGGGAGAGGGAGAGGGAGAGAGAGAGAGAGAGAGGGGGGATGACCTGCAGTAAAGGTCCACGGGTCGGATTTGAACCCGCGACCACTGCAATGAAGGCCGGAGCCAATATGGTACGCGCTCTATCCACTACACACCTACACATTTTATGTAACTATTTTATGTAACTTAAGGTGCACGATGTAACTTGGTGTGTGTCAGAGAAGTGAAACATTTTCTAAGGTGTATTCTCATACCTGGATAAACAAACTTTCCTCACAGGAAAATGGGATCCCTGGAACAACAGCCATGTGTTTTGAGTAGAATGAACATTTTGGTTTTAAAATATAAACTACTGACAACATTTCTACCAAATTCCAATACATTTTTTTTTGCCATTTAGAGCATTTTCAATAAGTTATGTAGAGATGAAGATTGAAGAATAAACAAGACTGGTCTCTTAATTTTTTCCAGAGCTGTACATATTTACCCATTCTTGGCAGAGTGTGTGCGTCCGTTGTTGCAGAGGCAGGAAACAGCGTCACAGTGTTTGTAAACCTCCAGCAGCTCTGAGTACGCGTTAGCCTCCAACTCCCAAGATGCATCTCTGCAGGAAGAGAAAGAAAAAACAGCCAATCAGAATACAGGCTTCTGTTAAAGGTGGAGTCAGAGGCCTCGTTTGAGTAGGAGCCGTCTGGCTCAGACCTGCGCAATTATGACGCGCGTCATAATTGCGCAGGTCTGAGCAAGACGGCTCCTACTCAAACGAGGCTAATGATTCTAGAGAACGCCTGTTGTGAAAATCAGTGAATATCTCCTAACGATCCACTACCTGTCTGTACTGTGTGTGCTGGAAAAAAATCTTGTGTGAATATATTGCCTCTGTGAAAAAAATTTCAGGCGTTTTTATTTCGGTCATTTTACCTCTCTGGGATGTAGATTCCCATCCGCAGCATTTCCTCCTGGAACTTTTCCTTGTTGTTGCAGATTGTACA
>CM047517.1:2125413-2142913 GCA_026122265.1 Ammodytes dubius
TCGCACTCAAACCGCTTTACATAGGAGCACAACAGTACACAAACAAAAGGAAAATGTAAAGTTGATGGGGCTTGGGTTGGTGGCTGATCTAGGGGTACATTGGCACTAACTGACAATGCAAAAAGTAACAAAACTATCAATATATATAAAAATATTTGAGGAGGAATTACGTTTTTTATTTTTATTTATAGTAGCCTATTGTACTGTTTATTTATAATGTTTAATTATATATGTATATATGTCTATATGTATGTGTATGTATTACATTTTTTATTTTGATGTAAGCAGATAAGATATATGGAGTACTTTTCATTTATGTATTGAGAATTGTTCAATAAAGTTAATTGAAAAAAAAACGATAGATGATATTGTCCACACATCGTTACATTGGTTTATTAAATTAAATTGAACTGAAAGTAGCCTTATTAACTGGTTTTAAACGTTAGTAAAAAGCATAGATTGTATAATAAAAGCCTAAATGTAAAGTAAATAGCCTAAATGTAACCTAGCCTTCATGTTTTGTGTATCATTTATGCTAATGCTAATAACACGGCGGCTAGTCAAGAGAACTGTTGCTATGGAGACTAAACACAAACACAGCGCCGACTGTCGAAGCGACGACATTCATCCAAGTAGTTTTCTCTCCGGAAAATATAGAAAAACAACGTTATTTTAATGTAAACAGCGTGTAAATAACTAATGGTACATGCTTAGGTGTTTATTGGGCACATTTTACTAGATTATGTGTTAGTTTTAACAGGTTTTAAACGTGAGGAGGATCTTCAAAAAGACCAAGGTGACGTCCGCTGTCTGCAGAAAGGTGAGTTGAAATGGCCATCCGCATCGGTAGGCCTATCAGATAGTTAAAACATTTTATATAGATAGATAGATGGATAGATAGATAGATAGATAGATAGATAGATAGATAGATAGATAGATAGATAGATAGATAGATAGATAGATAGATAGATAGATAGATAGATAGATAGATAGATAGATAGATAGATAGATAGATAGATAGATAGATAGATAGATAGATAGATAGATAGATGGATAGATAGATAGATAGATAGATAGATAGAGATAGGTGACGTCCGCTGTCTGCAAAAAGGTGAGTTGAAATGACCATCCGCATCGGTAGGCCTAGATACTAGGTTAAAACAGTTTAGGTTGAAGGACATCTAAAGTAGCCTCACTTTGCCAGTTGATAACTTACATTGAAACACTATTTCTTGGTCTGATACTGTTTTAGGAAACGGTTGAATAAATATGCTATGCAAATTTAGCAATATCTCGGCCTAACTATGCTATGTCTAGCCTACATTTGCATCTGTAAAAAAATAAAAATAGATATTGGATAAAGCCAGAGTTAAAATCATAATTTAATATTTGGAAAATTTGAATGTCCAAAGTTTTAAGAGAACAGATTTTGGATAGGCTACATATTTTTTTCATTTTCTAAACCAAAAAATACTAGCTATATATGTAGGCCTATCTTACAGGTCTTAAAAAAAATGCATTTTCAGCATGTTTTTAAGAAGAAAATGTCTCATAAATCAGACAATGAACAACATCAGAACAAATCCTTCTGTAATAACCTTCAGAATAGTGCTGAGAATGATTATGGAAAGTTTAGTTGATGTAAGTGCTTTTATTGTATTGTTTTTTTACATGTTTGAAATATTTTTTATTACATTTTTTCAAACATTTATTCACCAGGCCTAGCGGTTTGAGAAAGAGGGGGATATGCCGAAGAAAGGAAAGAAAGGAGGGGATGGGAAAGGGGCAGGACGGACGGAGGAAGAGAAGCTGTTGTTTCTACAGCAACGAGCTCAAGCTGAGGAGGAGATGGCTCGCAAGAAAGAGGAGATACTCACTCTCTTCCTCAAGGTAAAACACACAGACAGACAGACAGACACACACACACACACACACACACACACACACACACACACATATGAAGAAAATATTATTATTTCCTCAGCCACAGAAAGTTTTTTAAGTTTTTAAAGTCTAGTGTTTTTGACCACGCCAGCTGTTGTTCCTGGGTGAGTGTATACCCATGACAAAGGCATTAAGAAAAACTATATAAAAATAGCATTCTTTGCACTGATGGTCTCGTTTGCTGTTACATGTAATTTATGAATGTCAGGAAAATTAGACTGTTTCAGAATTGAAATATTTAAAAGTTCCTCGTAGATCCTTAAAAATTTAAAAAGGATTTATCAAATTGGATTAACCTGGAATTGATTATGGATTGGTGACGTTAATCCAATATCGTATAAGTGAATTAATCATAATTGGGGTGACCGTGGCTCAGGTGGTTAAGCGGGTCGGCCAATGATCCAAGGGTTGGCGGTTCGATCCCCGCTCTGCCACCTTTGTCATGGTTGTTGTGTCCTTGGGCAAGACACTTCACCCACCTTGCCTCGTGTGAATGTGTATGACTGCTGTATGTTTGAGGTGGTGGTCTGAGGGGCCGTAGGCGCTGAATGGCAGCCACGCTTCCGTCAGTCTGCCCCAGGGCAGCTGTGGCTACTATCGTAGTTTACCACCACCGGTATGACTGTGTGTGAATGAATGGAACCTGGAACCCTGTAAAGCGTCTTTGAGTGCCTTGAAAAGCGCTATATAAATCCAATCCATTATAACTCATGTGTTGATTTAAAATGTATCTTATTCCCAGGACAAGTTGCAGAAGGAGGAGAGGAACACGGCTGTGAACCTGCTGAAGCTGAATGACGGCTGGCGCTGCGTCCTGCGCCAGACCAGAGCAGCCGATCTCAGGCAGCAGATCTCTGTCCTCAGCCAGACCTTCCAGAGGCAGCTGGACTCCATGGACTGTGTAGTCAAGGTACAATATACACACAGACAAGAATCAAGAAAGGAAATAAAAATAAATTTATTCAACGCAACATTACAACAACAGAATACAACCTTTAAGGCCCATCAGCGTGCATTTGATCTGGGCTTAGGCACCGGATTAAGTTTGAGGATTGACTGGTGAACTAAAGAATGCCTCAGCATAACCATAGACTTCCATACTGCATGTTATCGGAACATCATAAATATTTTTATATCGTACTAAATAGCAGGGAAGCATGGTCAATTTGAGTATGTTTTGGTTGTGTATGCGAGTTTGTGTTGGCGAGAAATGCCCGGATGAGTACTAACTTCCGGAAAAGATTTTGTGTATGGAATCAATAGACTTTTAGACTTTAGACTTTATTGTCCCCAAGGGGAAATTCTTTTTCACATCACATGTACATTTATGGGCCGCACGCCGACAGACAATAGACAGAAACAGAGTAAACATACAAACAGGATATACAAACAGGGTGGGACTGGGGTGTTTTATCTTGGCCTTTTGTTTAGTGCTGCTATGGCTGCAGGCACCAGGCTTTTGCCATAGCGAGCCCTCCTGCACAACAGGGATAGGATACTTTTCCTACTCAACCGCCCCACAACACAGCCTATGAAAGTTAGATAACTAAAGAAGCAAGTTCTAGTCGCCATTTTGTGTCAGCGTGTCTCTTCCTGTCTCTCTCCCTCCAGACCCTAGAGCTAGACCTGCAGGAGGCGGAGCGCCAGGCGTCTCACGTGAGGCGAGTTCACCTGCAGCAGCTGGAGAGGCTGTGGAGCCAGCAGGAGAAGAGGCTGCAGTACAGCCAGACCCAATGGGAAAACAAGCTCACTCACCTGGGGGACAGGTTCAACTCTGACAGGTAGGTACATCCAGAGAGAGAGAGAGAGAGAGAGAGAGGAGAGAGGAGAGGAGAGGAGAGAGAGAGAGAGAGAGAGAGAGAGAGAGAGAGAGAGAGAGAGAGAGAGAGAGAGAGAGAGAGAGAGAGAGAGAGAGAGAGAGAGAGAGAGAGCAGAGAAGAGAGACAGAGAGAGAGAGAGAGAGGAGAGAGAGAGGAGAGAGAGAGAGAGGAGAGAGAGAGAGAGAGAGAGAGAGACGAGAGAGAGAGAGAGAGAGAGACAGACGAGAGAGAGAGAGAGAGAGAGAGAGAGAGAGAGAGACGAGGAGAGAGACAGAGAGAGAGAGAGGAGAAGACGAGCTGTGGAGCCAGCAGGAAAGACGGCTGCAGTACAGGCAGACCTCAATGGGAAAACAAGCTCACTCATCTGGGACAGATTCAACTCTGACAGTAACGCACGCAACACCTTTCTTAAAGGTGGAGTCAGTGATTCTGGAGAACGCCTCAAAATCACTGTTTGTTGGCGGCTGTGGTGAAGTGTGTAGGGCGGTCGTCCACTGGGTTACAGGGTCGGTGGTTGGATCCCCCGTCTCCCCGCCACATGTCCAAGTGTCCCTGGGCAAAGAGACACTGAACCCCACATTGCTCCCGATGGTTCAGAGAGCACTTTCATGGCAGCTACTACTCGGTGTATGAGTGTGTGTGTGAATGGGTGAATGTGGTAAGATATGTAAAGCGCTTTGGGGCTGAGAAAATCGGCTAAAAAGCGCTATATAAGTCAAGTCTATTTACCATTTTATTACAAGAAGCAGCTGTTGTCATATTCCCATCAGCGGCGCAAAGGTTCTATACAAATACATTAATGTTATAATCCATGTGTGTGTGTGTTTTTCTGTGTCTGTGTGTCTGTGTGTCTGTCTGTGTGTGTGTGTGTTTCTTTCAAAGGTTTATTTATTAAATCGCAGAGTAGCAAAGCAACTGCAGTACAATGGATTATACATTTTTTCCCCTTTTTTCCCCCCCCGAACATACCCCACCCATATCCCACCCTCACACCCAATTACAAACAATCCTGCATTAAGAAATTAGTACACAAAATAATACATAATGTTAAAAATAGCAGAAACGAAACACCCTGTCTGTCTGTGTGTGTTTCAGGAAGCAGTTGCTGTCCTACTCCCACCAGCAGCGCTCCGATCTTCAAGACGCCACGTTCACCGTAGAGCAGCAACACAAAGCCGTGATGACTGAGATACACCGGCTCTACGGAGAGACTGTGGACGCTTATGAGAGCGCACACGAAGACAGGGTGAGTGTGAGAGGGTGAGGGAGGGTGAGGGTGAGGGTGTGTGTAAGGGTGTGAGTGTGAGTGAGTGAGTGATGGTGAGTGAGTGAGTGAGTGAGTGAGTGGTGAGTGAGTGAGTGAGTGAGTGAGTGAGTGAGTGAGTGAGTGAGTGTGTGTGTGTGAGTGATGTGAGTGAGTGAGTGAGTGAGTGAGTGAGTGAGTGAGTGAGTGAGTGAGTGAGTGAGTGAGTGAGTGAGTGAGTGAGTGAGTGAGTGAGTGAGTGAGTGAGTGAGTGAGTGGGAGGGTGAGTGAGTGAGTGAGTGACTGAGATACACCGGCTCTATGGAGAGACTGTGGACGCCTACGAGAGCGCGCACGAAGACAGGGTACGTCTGTGTGTGTGTGAGAGAGTGAGTGAGTGAGTGAGGGTGGGTGAGGGTGGGAGGGAGAGTGAGGGAGTGGGTGGGTGGGTGGGTGAGTGAGTGAGTGAGTGAGTGAGTGAGTGAGTGAGTGAGTGAGTGAGTGAGTGAGTGAGTGAGTGAGGTGAGTGTGTGTGTGTGTGTGTGTGTGCGTTGTTACATGTAATTTATGATCATCAGAGGTAAAATTGTTTCAGAAACTTAAAAAAATTCCTCGAAGACACCTTAAATTCAACACAGGTCTATACTTCTATAAAACTATAATTCTATTGAATAAATGGCTCTGACAATGTAGCACATGGATTGTTCGTAGACATCATAAAAGAGCGAAAAAGGTTAAAAAAAATCATTATAAAAATAAATCTGTCCCAACTTTGCCTAATGTTGAGTCCATCTCTATTCACCCAGATATTTATATTAGGGCTGTCAAATTAACGCGTTAATTTCGATTAATTAATCACAGAAAAATTAACGCAGATTAATCGCAGAAACCTGGCTAAGGAGAGGAGACAGAGCTACGAGAGAGAGAGAGGAGAGAGAGAGAGAGAGAGAGAGAGAGAGGGAGAGAGAGAGAGAGAGAGAGAGAGACAGAGAGAGAGAGAGACAGAGGAGAGAGAGAGAGAGAGAGAGAGAGAGAGAGAGAAACAAACTGTAGGATAGTCTACAGCTGTTTATAAACAGGCAAAAAAGTGTCATATGAGTATGCGATTAATTTAGATTAATTAATCACAGAGCCTGGAATTAATTTGATAATTTTTTTTAATCGCTTGACAGCCCTAATTTATATTTATACATAAATGCCTTTCCTAATGTAAGTCTCTGTGTTTTGTCTTGGTTGTCCAGAAAGCAGCGCTGGTTCTAAAGAGCAAAGACAAGCTGAGGGAGAAGACTCTGGAGAACCAGGAGATGATGCAGCTGTGCTCCAGAGAAACAAAGAAGCTGGAACATCTCCACAGCAGAAACGCTGCCTCCATCCAGCTGAGCGAGTTTGATGTGAAGAAGGTTAAAGCTCTGCAGGTTAGTCACTCACTCACTCACTCACTGGGACAGGCAGGGAGGGAGGGAGGGAGGGAGACAGACAGGGAGGGAGGGAGGGAGGGAGGGAGGGAGGGAGGGAGGGAGGGAGGGAGACAGACAGACAGAGAGAGAGAGACACAGCCTCCATCCAGCTCAGCGAGTTTGATGTGAAGAAGGTTAAAGCTCTGCAGGTCAGTGAGACAGACAGACAGGGAGGGAGACAGAGAGGGAGGGAGACAGGGAGGGAGAGAGGCAGACAGCCAGACAGAGGTGTGTTGTGTATGTATTGTATGTGTTTACTTATTCTGTTTTTTTTTTGTCCATATGTAAAAAAAAAAAACATAAAACCACTAAAATAAAAGTAAAAAAAAAAAAAAAAACATTTCTTAAATGCAATTAAATTTCTTTAATTGCATCCCCCCCCAGGAGTCAGTGATCCAGCTGCGGGCCAAGCTGAGCTCCAGTAAGCAGGAGAACCAGCTGGTGGAGGGAGATCTGAACGTAGCGCGGAACCAGGTGAACCAGAGAACACACCGACTGAGAGACAAGCTGACTGTGGTCCACACCGAGGCTCGCAGGGAACTCACCCTCCTCACTGTGATGGGGGACAAGGCTGCTAAGAAACTACACGGGCTCATAGCTAAGGTAAGACATGCTCGCTGTCTGTCTGTCTGTCTGTCTGTCTCCCACACACACTCACTCACTCACTCACTCACTCACTCACTCACTCACTCACTCACTCACTCACTCACTCACTCACTCACTCACTCACCCACAAGGCCTGTCCCAAAGTGAGAACCTGCCAAGATGTCCTCACTCTTAAGGTCTAAAAACAAATTGGTTCCCGCAAAAAACAATTGTACAAGTAAACACACACACAAGTTTATTCTCGACATTTCAACATTTTGTTCTTGAAGTGCAAAATGAAAAGAAAAGTTCTATCTAATGGCCCTTCCTCCTCCTTGTCCTCATGTTTCTATCTTTCTCTCCAGGGTGAGAAGGTTGGATGGATATAATTGTTCTATCTCATGTCCCTAATACTAATACTAACCCTACACCATATTATACTATATACTGTGTGCTGATACTTATTGTCTTGTTCCCTCTGTCTGTTTCAGGGAGAGAAGGTTCTGGCGGTGGCCGACATGTGTCGCAGACTAGAGAACGATCAGAAGAACATCTCAGCTTCAGTGTTCACCTCGGAGGAACAGAGACAGGAGGCCGCGCCGGGACCGGGGGCAAGGAACACACTAAGGTAACACACACAGTGTATGCCTACTGCATCCTAACTAGATTCTTTATATTCAGATGTAGTATGTAGAATAGAAAAAATAAAGAGTATGAGATTTGGAACGTAGGGAGAATGCGTTAACCCTTGTTTCCCCCCTCTGTCGCCCCCTGCAGGAGATAACTGAACTGCACCACCTGACGCGGCGCATCAACGCGGCCGTGCTGCAGCGAGAAGCTCTGAGCCGACACCGAGCCGAGCTGAGCCGGGAGAACCACATGCTAAAGGCTATGCTACGTCAACACCTCGACGCCATGACAGTTAGCGACGTTAGCTTGGACGGCCGCTACGCACTGCTAACTGTGGTCCAGGCTCCGACCATAACAAAAGCTACAAGCCCAGTGGAAGCTAGCAGCAGGCGGCATAATGTTATAGAGGCTGTGCATGTGGCTAGGCATGTGTTAAAATGATGAAATATGAATAAACATTGTAAAATATTAATTAATTCAAGGTTCACTTACTTAGCTTTTTCCCGACAATTTTCGAAGGAATCTACAGGCCTTCTAAAAAGGTGCTCGGAGGAACTTTTAGTTTGTGTTCATTCTGGCGCCCCCTTTGGACAAAAGCGGTAGTGTTTTTACCACGCCAGCTGTTGTTCCTGGGTGAGCATATACCCATGACAAAGGCAATAAGAAAAACTATATAAAAAAAATAGCATTCTTTGCACTGATGGTCTCGTTTTGCTGTTACGTGTAATTTATGATCATCAGAGGAAAGATGAGACTGTTTCAGAAATATTTAAAAAGTTCCTCTGAGTACCTTTAACTGCTTGTCTCTCATTTTGACCCCAGAATGTCACATTATTATTTTTTATTATGGATTATTGTTCAGTTGATTAGTTAATAAACTGACAAATCAACAAATTTACTCAAATCAAAATCTTTGTAAAATGTGTAAAATATGAACTTAAACATCAAACATGACAGTTGTGTGTGTGTGTGTGTGTGTGTGTGTGTGAGAGAGAGTGTGAGTGAGCTACAAACCCAGTACAAGCTAGCAGCAGGCGGCATAATGTTGTAGAGGCTGTGCATGTGGCTAGGCACGCTATATAGCAGCAAAAACTGGGGATAAAATGTGTTAAATTGATGAAATATGACAAAATAAACTGTTAGAAATGCAAGGTTCACTTACTAACATTCAAAGAGATCCGCTACCTGTCTGTACTGTGGGTGTGTCTGGTTATAATAATCCAATGTTAATACACAGCCTAGGCTCTGTAAACAGGGATGTCAACAAAGGGCCGTAGCTTGTTTACAGAGCCTAGGCTGTGTATTAACATTGGATTTTATATGAAGAGGTATCGGATCGTGAGGAGATATTCACTGATTTTGACAACAGGCGTTCTCCAGAATCACTGACTACACCTTTAAGAGGACAAGCTTGGATGGGTGGCTGGCTATCCTTCACATTTCTTAGTATTTAAATAATACTGTAGTGTGTGTTTTGTCCAATATATGCTGTAAACAAATATACATGGTTAAAGGTGCAGTGTGTAACTTTGTGTGTGTCAGAGAAGTGAAACATTTTCTAAGGTATATTCTCATATAACTGAATAAACAAACTTTCCTCACAGGAAAATGTAGATCCCTGGAACACTGTTTGAAGTTAGAAAGCTTCCTGAAAAGTTACTGTTTCACTGTTGTTGTTTACAGCAGCAGGGCCCACAGTTTGGTTTACAAACATAGTTTTACGTTTGGTTCCATGTTCCTCAAAATCATTTATGATGATAGAATTATTCAACACTAAGAATTACATGTAGAGAACTTACATTTAGTAAACTAACTGCAGGCTCTGTGAATGTAAACAAATCCCCTCCTCTGAAACTACACAGTGCACCTTTTATTTATTTTTTAAAGATTTTTTTTTGGGCATTTTCAAGCTTTATTAGATAGTACAGAGTTGAAATGGGGAGACAGAGAGAGGGGGGATGACCTGCAGTAAAGGTCCACGGGTCGGATTCGAACCCGCAACCACTGCAACGAAGGCCGGAGCCAATATGGTACGCGCTCTATCCACTACACCACCAGAGCAGCCTCAGTTGAAAATCAATAAAAAAATAGCTTAACACAAACAAATAAAGAGGCGTGGACTGTTGTTCTCTGTACAGGTACACCATTTAATAGTTATTATAGACATTTTATATACACGTGTATTCTGCTATGTGGTACAATCTTTAAAATCTGCTTTCAGGTTCATAGTTTGAAAATCAAAAAAAAAAAAAAAAAAATTACAAAACTCATCAAAACTCATCTCAAACTGATTTTTTTTCTCCGTTTTTTTTTTGGAAGACTAGAAAAAATACTTTTTATCGTTTTATTAATCATGCAAATTATTATTACACAAACATAAAAGGGTCTTTTAGTTTACACAGGGAGCTGTAGTAGCGTCGGACTCGTGGTGGGGGTGGAAACAAAAATAAATTCTCGTTTGTGATTCGATCGTTTGAAGTCGCTCGCGTTTAGAAATCCCTTAAAAGTTTAAAGAAATAAAAATCAATAAAATAAAACAAACAATGAAATACAAACTGGTGTTTCTGATCAGCCAATCACAAGGCAGCGTTTTGTTTTTAACAGCCTCTGATTGGTCCGTTTCTCCTGGAGACTAAAAACAAGAAAAATTCTAATGATATAAATAAGTTTAACCTCGATTTTGTGTTGATGAAGAAATAGTGAAAAGTTCCAAAGTGAAAGGAGGAAGAGGGGGAGGATTTAGACAGTGACACCGGGCTGCCTTCAAGGTGCTTTTTGATGGTTCGTAAATTCTAGTATTTCCAATTTAATAACCAGAAGTTGCCTCTCAAACTGTTTATAGTATTCATCCTATATTGTTTATATATACAGGTGCATTTAAATTGTTTTGAATATCATGGAAAGGTCCATTCAAAAAGTGGACCTTTCATATATTCCAGATACATTACACAAAGCAATTTTTTAAATATGTCTAATGGGCCTTTTTTCAGTTTTTGGAACGAGTTTGTTTCAATCTTTGTTTTCAATTTCTTAATTGTTTTCTGAGGTCTTCTGGAAACAATTAAAGGAAATAAAAGAGTTAATTGATTTGAATTTTTAGTTATTGGGTTTATAAAGGAAGTGATGCAATAAATAAAAGATTTTCAAAGTAAAGTTTTTTTTAGAGACTCCTCCCCCTCTCTCCCTCCTCTTCGGTATGACAGAGTATTAGGGCCACGTTGAGAAAATTTAAAAAAAGAGTCATAAATGCCATAATTTTAGGAGAAAAATCATAATTCGCTTAACATATTACCAAAACATGTGCTTAAAGGGGCAGTGTGTAATATCTGAAGTAATGTATTAGCTAAAATCAATATCCTCCTCATTCATAAATATGTCCTCATTGGTGTAAAATCACCTCTGCCAATAATCTGAATTATATTTATTCACTAGAATAAAACCAAAGCCTTATAATACGACTTCGTAGAATTTTAACTTAATTTTTCATAATTTTACGACTAATTCTTGAACAATTTTGACTTAATTTTATTAATTTTGTGGAATTTTTTCCCTTCTCAAATTGACCATAAAACTCTGTCACACTCCAGGAACCAGACTCCATCTTTATGAACCAAACGGGGACGTGTGTGTGTGTGACGGTTAAAACAGTTCGTAGATGGAGAGCGTGTGTGTGTCTGTATGTCTGTGTGAGTGTGTGTGTATGTGTCTGTCTGCGTCTGTGCGTATGTCTGTGTCAGTCTCTCTGTCAGTGTGTGTGTGCATTTCAGTGTGTGTGCGCGTATGTCTGTGTGAGTGAATGTGTGATTGTGTGTGAGTGCCTGCGTCTGTGCATATGTCTGTGTGTGTGTCTCTGATTGTGTCAGTCTCTCTGTCTGTGTGTGTGTGCGTTTCAGTGTGTGCGCGCGTATGTCTGTATGTGTGTGTGTGGTTATGTCTGTGTGTGTCTGTGTGTGTGTGTGTGTGTGTGTGCGTGCCCGTATATGTGTGTGTGTGTGTGTGTGTGTGTGTGTGTCCGTATGTGTGTGTGTGTGTGTGTGTGTGTGTGTGTGTGTGTGTGTGTGTGTGTGTGTGTGATGTCATGGCTGGACGGGGGAACGACAACAACCCAGAATCTGTTTATAAAAACGATTATAAAAACTAGATTTATTTTACACAAACAGATAAACGTCCACATGTAACTACGGTAACGTCTGAACGCTTCCTCTCTTTAGCTGGCAGGTTTTATCCACCAATCAAATCGCTCCATTCAAGGCCCTGATATCCAATCAGCTCTCACCTCGTCACAGACACAGAAAATGTTTTTGTTTTTTTAACGTGATGTGGTCGTTTATTGTACTTTAAAAAAGGTGTAGTCAGTGATTCTGGAGAACGCTTGTTGTCAAAATCGCTTTTTTGGTCAAAATCAGTGAATATCTCCTCATGATCCACTACCTGTCTGTACTGTGTGTGAGCTGGAAAATAAATCCAGTGTTAATTAATCCACAGCCTGGGCATTTAGTCACTCAGGATATATATATTCAATGATCTTGACAAAAAGTGATTTTGACAACAAAAGTTCTCCGGAATCACTGACTACACCTTTAATTTCTTAATTTTTAAAAATTATTTAAAAACACTTAGAAATTTCAGCTGTTCATTGATCTCAAGATTTTTTAAAAAAAACTTAAAATATGACAAAAAAAAAAAAAACCCACGTCCGGTTCTGTGATTTTCAAAGCAGATTTAAAGGAAAAACCCCCCTTTTTCACTTCACTCACAGTGAGCCCCACTCCACTTGTAACTGTTTTAATTAGGCTATTGTTCTGCTTTATTCAATTGATCTGAATGTTTTAATTGTTGTTGTCTCTTTGTAAGCTTGTTGTGTATTCTCATTGTATATTGTGTATCTGTAATTGACTCAACGTCATTGTAAAAGAGGGTAACCCTCAATTGATCTTTCGAGAATAAATAAAGGAAAATTAAATGAAATGAGTTTGTAATGACTTAAAGCTGAATATAACTGATTTATTCTGCAGTCCTTGATTTCGAATGATTCCCAAAGTGTCTCTGGACCTTTTAACACTTTCTTTAACATGGTTTCACTTCAGTAACGGAGAAAGAGACGAACACAGACACTAAAACAAACCGTTAAATTTGATTTTTTTTAGATTTTAACCGTCTAAAAAACTATGCAGCAACCGGACTTCCAAAAACACCAACGCTTGTGTTTATAGCAGCTCTGAAAAATGTCCTCCTCGTATTATTTTTCACCCTTATAGCCCTAAAAAACTAAAATACTTAGGACGCTAAAATGGTTGGCAGTGTAACTTTGTGAAATAATTCAATTTACTTCAACTTGAATTAGAAACTAGGGTTGCGTTCCGAATCGCATACTCTTTCTTTCCCAAATAGGATGCAGTTTTCAACACTAACAATCTTGGCCGCATGAAGTAGGACAACCGGGTGCTTCTAACCATCCTAAATCTGGCCACAAGAATCGGGACATCCTAAATCTTTTTTCTACATACTATATAGTAGAAAGTATGCTATTCGGAACGCAACCTAGGTCTATTTGAATTAACCGTTGAACCTCAATACGTCACTATCGAATACTAATAAACGTTCTTTTCTGAGTATTTTCGACAACCACCGTAAACTACAACATTTCTGAGTACATAGAACATTTCTCTCTCTGGCGCTTTTATGACGATGTATGACGACCCCGCCACGTTCAGGAGGTATATCTATGTGCGGTGGAAAACGACCCGTGCTGCTTCCAAACCAAGTTGAACTGAGTCGAGTCGAGCTACATGTGCGGTGGAAAAGCGCCTTTTGATTGTGAGGGTTTTTTTTAAACTTAAAACCTGATTTTTTTTTGTATGTTTGAGGCAGGAAATGTCTTGATATGACGTCTAAGAATATCCAGACGTGGTTTAAAACGTTTAAAAAGAAGAAAAAAACTTAAAGCTGAAAGTGATCGTGGGGGAATTTTTCCTTTAAGTGCATTGTTCTGTGCTGTCTGTCTGTGCTGTCTGTCTGTCTGTCTGTCTGTCTGTCTGTCTGTGCTGTCTGTCTGTCTGTCTATGGGTCAAGAGGTCAGACTAGTGTTATAATGGAGGGGAAGGGGTCATAGTGTAGTGTGTCATGTCTACAGACAGAGAGACAGAGAGACAGACAGACAGACAGGCGAGCTGCTAAATTTCCACCTTAACAACGATTCTGCTGCACAACCATTCAGTCTCTTTAGTCAGTCGGAGGGAGAACGCTCAGATCTGTGTGTGTGTGTGTTTCTCAGTGTGTGTGTGTGTGTGTGTGTGTTTCTCAGAGTGTGTGTGTGTGTGTGTTTCTCAGTGTGTGTGTGTGTGTGTGGGTGTCTCAGAGTGTGTGTACTTGTACAGGTATCTTTATGAGGACCAGTTTTAGTTTTTTTTTAACCTTGTGAGGACATTTGGAAAGTGACATTTAACCTGTCCCTCTATTTTTCCTTCTTAAATTGTCCTCACAAAGACAGAAGTACAAGAACGTGTGTGTGTTTGTTTGTGTTTCACTGTGTGTGTTTGTGTTTTTCAGAGTGTGTGTGTGTTTTCACTGTGTGTGTGTGTGTGTTCAGTCGCATGATGGAGAATCCCTTCAGTCTTTTAATATATATATTCTGTGTTCATAGAGCTGAACAAACCTGAATACTGTTTGTGTGTGTGTGACTATCCTCTCTCTCTCTCTCTCTCTCTCTCTCTCTCTCTCTCTCTGCCTGTGTGTGTGTATGTCTCTCTCCCCTTGGCCCTGTGTATTTTAGACATATACCCTTGCAAACCCTCTCTCTCTCTCTCTCCTCTCTCTCTCTCTCTCTCTCTCTCTCTCTCTCTCTGCCTGTGTGTGTGTATGTCTCTCGGCCCTGTGTATTTCAGACATAGACCCTTGCGAGTGCGTCCGCTCCGGCTGAAGCGATGTAGGCCTTGGAGGGGTGGAAGGCTACGTCATAGATGGCCTCTTCACTCTTCTTCCGGTGAGCGGTGATCTCCTGCACGCACGTTTTACTGTCAAGGTTCCACAGGCGCAGGGAGCAGTCGTGACCTAAACAGTGAGGGGATGGAGGGTTAGGCAAGCTGGGTTTCTATTCAAATATCAAACATTTTTCCTTCAAAGGTTTTTGTGTGTGTGAGTGACAGTTGGAAAACAATTGCAGCACAATGAAATACAAATTTTTTCCCTTTTTTAACTTTTTTTTTTTTTTTTTTTTTAAACCTTTATTTCTACAGGTAAATCCCATTGAGACCGAAGACTCTTTTACAAGGGAGACCTGTTTTCCTTTCCCACCATTCACACACACATTCATACACCGATAGCAGCAGGCTAACTATCGACATTCACACGAGGCAAGGTGGGTGAAGTGTCTTGCCCAAGGACACAACAACCATGACACAGGTGGCAGGGCGGGGATCGAACCGCCAACCCTTTGATCATCAGCCGACCCGCTCTACCACCTGAGACACAGTCGCCCCAACCCCGCACACACCCCACCCACCTCACACACAACCACACACAATCCGGAACAAAACAAAATACACACTTCAAAGAAACAAAACAAACAATCAACATGAAACAAAAAACATAAAGAAATAAAATTTAATTAAATAAAAGAGGGGAGGGGGTAGCTACTCTTCTATTGTTGTCGTTGTTCTTTTTAAATAATTTAAGAAGGGGCGCCAAATTCTGTCAAATTTATTCTCAGATCCCTGGGTAGTGTAACGTATCTAATATTAAACATTTTTTAAAATTGTTTAGGCTTTGTCTATCCAGTATGGGACATTAAAAAAAAAATATTCGTAAGGTTTGGAATAAGGAGATAGCCCCCTGCTTTTGATATGTGGCTCATGGAGTTCTCTAGTACTTTATATATGGAGAAAATCTGTTATGAGATTTCAGGGAAAGCAGAGAAATTGAACTAAAGGTAAATGTTAAGCCAAAAATAAAAAGTCAAAAAGTTGTCTTATGGTCACTTTAGCTCTGCTATATGGTGTGTCTCTTTTTTTTTTTTTTTAAAGGATATTTTTTTTGGCATTTTTATGCTTTTTTGATAGTGTAGAGACAGAGTTGAAATGGGGCAGAGAGGGGAGTGACATGCAGAGAACGACCGCGGGCTGGAATCGAACCCGGGTCCACTGCTGGCCGAGGCCCATGGGGGGGGGGCGCCCTACCAACTGAGCTAAGGGCGCCCCCTTGTGTCTCTTTTGGGTTCAGACTTTAAACCTTTTCTGAATCAGAGTAAAATGATGTAGATATATTATTAGGAACTTACTTCCTGACATCAGGTAGATTCCGTTAGGATCCACAGCCAGACTGGTCACTGCATCAAGGTGAGCTACCATGGCATGGATCACTTTACCTACACACACACACATAAAAACACACACACACACACACACACACACACACACACACACACAGGTTAACACTTACTATCATTTAAAATATGCATTATAAAAACAAAGATCTCATAAAAGCAATCGAACAACAAAAAAAGTATCTTAAAATAAATAACAAAAAAATTAATAAAATTTAAAAACTATATATAAAAATATATATATATATATATATATATATATATATAAACTGGTACAATTTGTCGATGATTTTTTCTCAGACACATTGCCTGCTGCCTTCTTTTTAGTCCCATGAAAACATTCTTCCAATTCCTACTAATGTGTAAAGTAATAACAAAGATAAACCCCCCCTCCCCCCCTAACTTTATTTAGTCGCTACTTGTTTTTTTTTCTTTTCTTTTCTTATTCAGTTTTTTCAACTGTATTTGTACATATCTGTGTATCAAAGCCTATTATGTTTTGTATGATGCATTTTGATTTTATTCATACCCGGAGACACCCGTTCCCTGTGTGTTTGTTGTTCAAAAAAATGAAAAACCCAATCAATCAATCAATAAGTAAGTAAGTAAGTAAGTAAGTAAGTAAGTAAGTAAGTAAGTAAGTAAGTAAGTAAGTAAGTAAGTAAGTAAGTAAGTAAGTAAGTAAGTAAGTAAGTAAGTAAGTAAGTAAATAAAATAGAATAAAATAAAATAAAATAAAATAAAATAAAATAAAAACAAAAGAAAGATGTCCGACCTGACTTGTTGTCGTAGAACTTGATGTTTCTGTCTTCGTGAGCCGTGATGGTGACGGGTAACGTGGGGTGAGACACCACCTTGTTGATATGGTTACAGCCAGGGACCGCTGGGGGGGGGGGGGGGGGGGAAGGGTTATTAGACATTACTCTGTGTGTGTGTGTGTGTGTGTGTGTGTGTGTGTGTGTGTGTGTGTGTGTGTGTGTGTGTGTGTGTGTGTGTGTGTGTGTGTGTGTGTGTGTGTGTGTGTGTGTCTGTGTGTGTGAGTTGAGTGAGAGAGAGAGAAAGAGAGTGTCCATGTGTTTGTGTCTCTGTGTCTCACTGTTTGTGTATCTGTGTGAGTGAGTGAGTCTGCCTGTGTGTGTGTGTGTCTCTCTCTGTATGTCAGTCTGCATAGGTGAGTGAGTGTGCATGAGAGTAAGTGCGAGAGTGGGTGGGTGAGTGAGTGAGTGGGTGAGTGTGTGTGATGTGAGTCTATGTGTCTCTGTGTGTGTGTCTCTGTATGTCTGTCTGTCTTTGTGTGTGTGTCTGTGAAAGAGAGAAAGAGAGAGAGAGAGAGAGAGAGAGAGAGAGAGAGGAGAGAGAGAGAGAGAGAGTAGAGAGAGAGAGGAGAGAGAGAGAGAGAGAGAGAGAGAGAGAGAGAGAGAGAGGGAAAGAGAGATAGAGTGTCATATATCTTACTGCTGTCTCCCTGTCCCTTCAGCACCAGTGCATTCTGGGAAGTCTC
>CM047517.1:2152913-2157913 GCA_026122265.1 Ammodytes dubius
TTAAACGTCTCCAGAACATCTCCCGGACTCTGGAGGGAGAGACAGACAGGCAGACAGACAGACAGACAGGCAGACAGACAGGCAGACAGGCAGGGAGACAGGCAGACAGACAGACAGGCAGACAGACAGGCAGACAGACAGGCAGGCAGGCAGACAGACAGGCAGACAGGCAGGGAGACAGGCAGGGAGACAGGGAGACAGGCAGACAGGCAGGGAGACAGGCAGGGAGACAGGGAGACAGGCAGACAGGCAGGGAGACAGGCAGGGAGGGAGACAGACAGACAGACAGACAGACAGACAGACAGACAGACAGGCAGGCAGACAGGCAGGCAGACAGGCAGGCAGGCAGGCAGGAAGACAGACAGACAGACAGACAGGGAGACAGACAGGCAGACAGACAGACAGACAGGGAGACAGACACACACAGACAGAAAGGTTTAACTAGTGTCTTAACCAGTAGCTGTGTATGTTTTTCGGTGTGTGGGTGGGTTTTAATGTGTCTAGGTATTAATGTGTGTGTGTCTATGTTGTTAGTGTGTTTGTGTTAATGTTTGTTTCTGTGTGTGCGTGAGAGTGTGTGTATTAATGTGGATGAGTGTGTATCTGTGTAAATGTATGCGTACGTGTTCCTTTGTGTGTGTGTTAATTTGTGTGAGTGTGTATTACTGTGTTACTGTATTACTGTATCTACCTCTTTGCGTCCTTGCGTCTCTCCGTGCCGTTGATGAGATGTTGCAGGTTCTTGTTCTCCACGGAGCCGTTCTGCTCGGAGCCCGACAGCCCCAGCAGGGAGCGCACTCTCTGGGTACGAACATCCAGGATGGTGTCTGTGTAGCCCACCTCCTGGAGGTACCTGGGAGAGGAGAGGACAGGAATACAGGGTTAATAACCACACACACAGTCAGAGAAACGCACACACACACACACACACACACACATTCAGAGAAACACACAGAAACACATTCAGAGTCTCTCTCTCTCTTGAAAATGCCAAAAAATTATCTAAAAAAAGAAAAGAAAAGTTAACCAATTATTATAAAGATTGCAGCTATAGTTCCTGTCCATTGACTTATCTCTTAACAAAGACTTTAGGTAGAGTGAAAATTCAGTGTATAAACACCAGTCATCAGAGCAAGCAGCATCATGCCTGTTTACAGAGCCTAGGCTGTGTATAAAACGAGGATCTAAAGTAGTAGTGGTGGTCAGAGCTAGCAGCTTGACTTACTGTCTGAGTAGTTGTCTTCCTTGTTTCCAGGTGAGCTGACTGTTGGCAGGGACAGCTGAGACCTCGGAGTCTTTGGTTTCTGTAGACAGACAGACAGACAGACAGACAGACAGACAGACAGACAGACAGGCAGGCAGGCAGACAGACAGACAGGCAGACGTTTAATAACATTATGAATATGCTTGAAGGAGGAGATGTAAGGACGTAACGTTGTCCTTCTCAAATTAAAGATCCTTTTGGTTTGACCTCCCACCTGATTCAAAGCTGGGCATCTTCATCTCTCCTTGGTTTAACTCTGTTCCATATTTTAACTTGTGATATTTTGCTCTGGGAAGGAAAAAGAAAAGAAAAACTTAAGTAACATTTTATCACCAACAGATTTAAACATCACAATGAATCCAAAACAATATCAGTGAAAGTCACAGACTGTGTGGTACATTTAAAAGGTGTAGTCAGTGATTCTGGAGAACGCTTGTTCAGCAGCGCTGATATAGAGCGACAACATTGCGACCTCGAGTGTGATATTGCTTTTATACAGCAGTTTTACAACTTAAATTCACAGGTTAACTTTAAAATGTGATCTTTAATAATTTAAGAATGTATTTGCTTCCGCCAACACAAATAGTCCGACAACAGCAGTCAGAGCGGAGCGCGTTGCTAAGCAACGTGTCAACAACTTGACGGGAGCTCGTCCTGCAGTGTTTACTTTGGTAACATTAACCACGGCGGGCCGATGTCCCGTAAAAATCACCACAATCCAGTGACAGTCTAGGCTCTATAAAATGGCATGTTGCTAGCTACGGTGGCACCGTTCTTTACGTGCAAGTTTACAGAGCCTAGGCTTTCACAGATTTCTTTTTCAGTGAGTGAGTGAGTGAGTGAGTGAGTGAGTGAGTGAGTGAGTGAGTGAGTGAGTGAGTGAGTGAGTGAGTGAGTGAGTGAGTGAGTGAGTGAGGTGATGAGTTCTTACCTTTCTTGTTTTAAAGCGTATTCTAACATTTTTATTCTTCTAACCAAGTCGTTCTTCAGGTTCTCTTGTCCTTTCCTCTCGCCCTGAAGAAACGCTATCCTCGCCTAGAGACACACACACACACACACACACACACACACACACACAAAGACAGAGAAGTGTTATCCATATGGTAAAACAGTAATTTTTTTTTTCATTTAACTTTTACCGTATTTATCCTCGAGAGACCAATTGAGGGGTGACCCTCATTTACAATGACGTCGAGTTCAAAACAAATTCAAAGGAAAAACAACATACATACGCAATATTCAATGCAAATACATCAAATACACAACAACAGGTGAAGAGAAAAAACAATTGAAACATTTACACAGTGGTGAAGAGTGGCAGCAATTAAAATGAAATGGGTGAAAGTACAATATAGCCTAATTAAAAGAGTTACAGGTAGAGTTTGGCAGATTTAAGATAGTTTGTTTAAATTGTTTAAAGGATATGAAGGTATTTAGTTTAATTTGTTGCTGTAAGTTGTAATGATCCCAGGTCAAAGGTGAAATAAGGAATAAATAATTTTTCCTTTTACACTTTTAGGGATCTTTTATTTAAGGATATTTCGTGGGACAGTTTGAGCCATATCTTAATAGGTAAAATATTTACGTTATATATTTTTGATTTATTATTTTTACACAAAAACCTATTGTTCGAGTGATGTGACCTTCTGTGTGTGTGTGTGTGTGTGTGTGTGTGTGTGTGTGTGTGTGTGTGTGTGCGATGAGTTGTGTTGAACTCTGTGACTATGATATTGTCATCGCCATGTCTGTCTTTTTATTGGTCGGTTATGTTTATTTTGAAAGCAATGTTGATTATCGGAAAAATCTACCAAAATAAAATACAAAATTCCTTCACTGATATGGAAGCGCTTGTATTAATAGGAGGCAAGTTGGATAATAACTATTAACAACCAAATTAAGGGCACAAAAACAATAGAAAAATGCATAGGTCTTCAGTTTAATTTTCAAACAGGACAAAATACAGTAAAACAGCAGTTACTCATATTATTTCAAATCAGAGACGCATCACACACACACACACACACACACACACACACACACACACACACACACACACACACACACACACACACACACACACACACACACACACACGCACGCACACACACACACACACACACACACTTAGAAGCTCAAAGGCCCGTCCATATCACCTCAGTCAACCTGGAGCCTTAACACCTGTCTCACAATTAATTTACTGTCTGTCTGTCCATGTGTCTGTCTGTGTGTGTCTGTCTGTCCATGTGTCTGTCTGTTCGTGTGTGTGTGTGTGTGTGTGTGTGTGTTTTTATGTGTGTGTGTGTGTGTGTGTGTGTGTTTTTATGTGTGTGTGTGTGTGGGTGTGTCTGTGTGTGTGTCTGTTTTTATGTGTGTGTGTGTGTGAGCAGCTGCTACTGAAACCCAAAACTGATGAAGGCCTGAGAGCTATTTATACACACACACACACACACACACATACATACAGAGAAAGACACACACACAAACACACACACACATAGAGAGAGAAACACACACATACAGAGAGAGAGAAACACACACACACACACATACAGAGAGAGAAAGACACACACACATACAGAGAGAGAGAGACACACACACACAGAGAGAGAAACACACACACACATACAGAGAGAGAGAAACACACACACACACATACAGAGAAACACACACACACGGCTGGACGCTCTGTGCCATGGTGCCCATAGCAACAGGGGGGGGGGGGGGTCGCAACTTCCTCTAGGGAAGGTCACCATGACGACGGGAAACTCAGAGGACATCCTTCCAACCAGAGTATGTGTGTGTGTGTGTGTGTGTGTGTGTGTGTGTGTGTGTGTGTGTAAGGCTGTGTGTGTGTGTGTGTCTCTCTCTCTGTACGTGTGTGTGTGTTTGTCTCTCTTTCTGTATGTGTGTGTGTGTCTCTCTCTGTATGTGTGTGTGAGGCTGTGTGTGTGTGAGAGTATGTGTGTGTGTGTATGTGTGTGTCTCTCTCTGTATGTGTGTGTGTGTATGTGTGTGTGTGTGTGTGAACTTGGAGGATGACGTCTCAGACTGAACTCTCGCTGCCTTGCTCTGATTGGTCCGTTGTGTGAGTGACAGCCACAGCTCCACACTTACTTACCCCATTTAAGATCCCTCTTAAATACCAGAAGGCATACGTGTGTGTGTGTGTCTCTTTCTCTCTCTATGTGTGTGTGTCTATGTGTGTGTGTGTGTGTGTGCGTTTCTCTGTATGTGTGTTTGTCTATGTCTGTGTGTGTGTGTGTGTGTGTGTGTGTGTGTGTATGTTTCTCTGAATGTGTGTGTGTCAGTGTGTGTCTATATGTGTGAAACTGTGTATTTCTCTATGTGTGTGTTTCTGTGAATGTGTGTGGTGTGTCCTTATGTGTCTGCCTGTGTGTGTGTGTGTAACTGTATGTGTGTGTTTCTGTGAATGTGTGTGGTGTGTCCTTATGTGTCTGCCTGTGTGTGTGTGTGTAACTGTATGTGTGTGTTTCTGTGAATGTGTGTGGTGTGTCCTTATGTGTGTCTCTCTCTCTGTATGTGTGTGTTTCTGTGAATGTGTGTGGTGTGTCCTTATGTGTGTCTCTCTCTCTGTATGTGTGTATGTGTTTCTCTGAGTGTGTGTGTGTTTCAGTGTGTGTAGCCACTGACACAGTAAACTACCAAGCGTGTGAATCATGCTCAGTATTTGGGGGGTGTGGAGGGGGGGGGGGGGGGTTGGGTTCTCCATCGTAGC
>CM047517.1:2162913-2182913 GCA_026122265.1 Ammodytes dubius
TGTGTAAATGGGAACAGGTCTCCTTCAAAAAGAGTCTCCGGTCTCAATGGGATTTACCTGTATAAATAAAGGTTAAAAAAATAAAAGAAAATAATATAAAGTATAGGCCTATCTCACAAAGAGAGAGTTGTTGGCAGACGTGTTAAGTTATTTGTAGGTTTTTTTTTTAGAGTACCGTAGAAATCATGCGAGCGTCATTGGACCAGAATTTGATGAAATGCAGTAAACGCTAGACATTAAGTTATAGTAAATTGAGAGATGGGCGAAATATATATGTCAAGGTTAGGGATGGCCATTTAGAATGTTTTCTTTAACCGGTTAACCACCAGAATTAACGGTTATTAACCGGTTAACCCTTAAGATTTAATGTAGCCTATTTATAGTGAAATACCTGAAGTATTATAGCAGGGCTCCCGACCTTTTTTTGTTCCAAAGACCGGCATATTAATTTAAAAACAATTCAGGGACCAGTAGCCAATTTAAATGCCTACATGTTGACACGGCACCTTGTCTGTTGTGAGAAGAGGTCTAGTATGCGAATGTAGGAGCAGAAAGTGACTGGCAATTTAAATCTATTGAAGTTTTGGTAAACTGGGTTTGTTATGGCTAAAGAAGACTCAAGCTTAACTTTTGTCACAACATTCAGTAATCAGGCAGTAACACATAAACCTGTTAAACCCACTGACATACAGCTTCTATCTGCTCTGTGAAAGACTCCAATCAGCTCTATGGTAAATGGTAAATGGACTTGACTTATATAGCGCCTTCTAGCCGATTTTCTCAGCCCCAAAGCGCTTTACATATCTTACCACATTCACACACACACTCATACACCGATGGTAGTAGCAAGGCGCTCTCTGAACCATCGGGAGCAATGTGGGGTTCAGTGTCTTGCCAGGGACACTTCGACATGTGGCGGGGAGACGGGGGATCGAACCTCCGACCCTGCACTCCAGAGGCGATCTCCCTACCCACTTCACCACAGCTCTAAGTCAACCAATCCAGTTAATTTTACTATAACAACTATGAATTTCAAATGGTAAATGGACTCCACTTATACAGCTCTTTTCCTGGTTTTTCACAGACTCAAAAGCGCTTTACATTGTTTTGTACACATTCACCCATTCACACACACATTCATTCATACACCGATAGCAGCAGCAGCTACCACGCAGGGTGCAAGCTAACTATCAGGAGACATTTAGGGTTCAGTGTCTCTTTGCCCAGGGACACTTGGACATGTGGCGGGGAGACGGGGGATCCAACCACCGACCCTGTAACCCAGTGGACGACCGAACCGCCCTACACACTTCAATATGACAGTACTTCAACATCAATATTACACATATCAGGTGCTTAAAAGCTACAGTGCGTAACTTCTGTCGCCTCGCATGAGGAATTCTGAGTAATTACAACAACACTGTCGGTGCATCGCCATCTACATGAGGTAAAGCCTTCAGTGATGGCTCATCATGGATTTTATACCTTCTGCTGTACGTCCAGGTTTTTTTTCTTAGCAGTAGAATCAACAACTGAAACATTTCTTGGGCTCTTCTTGGGGATTTTTCTGAGCTCCTGCACCAGTGTCAGGGAGGGACACCAGTTTGTAAACGCTGCCATACTGAGAAATACAGAGAGAGTTTTGTGGCGCTGAGAATAGGCTTAATCAACTCCTTTGGGGATGACTTGAATGTAAAAAGTTACGCACTATAACTTTAACCAGTTCAATCATCTGTAGAATCAGAGCTGAAGCTGCCACACACACACACACACACACACACACACACACACACACACACAGACAGAGAGAGAGAGAGAGAGTTTACACAGCAAACATGAACTGTGTACATTCCAAACACATCATTTTACTGAGTTGCACAAACTCAGGCATACAAAACACAAGTCTCTCTGCCAGTGACTGTGGTGTCTGTGGTGAAGTGTGTAGGGCGGTCGTCCACTGGGTTACAGGGTCGGTGGTTGGATCCCCCGTCTCCCCGCCACATGTCCAAGTGTCCCTGGGCAGAGAGACACTGAACCCTAAATGTCTCCTGATAGTTAGCTTGCACCCTGCGTGGTAGCTGCTGCTGCTATCGGTGTATGAATGTGTGTGTGTGTGAATGGTAACGTGGGAAAGGAAAACAGGTCTCCCTTGAAAAAGAGTCTCCGGTCTCAATGGGATTTACCTGTATAGATAAAGGTTACAAAAAAACTGACAATAGTTCACAGTTAGACTTTTCATGAGTAAATAAGGGGTAATCAATCTCATACTCTTTATTTTGCTAGTCTACATACTGTCTACTACGTACTACAGCTGATATCATAACTTCTGCTGCAGTGGATTGTGGGTCAGAACCTCCATAAAGCTGCTGGTTTCAACACTATAAAAAAAATCACCACCGGATGTAGTAGGACATCTGGGTATTTTTCAGCATGCTGCATCTGACATCATGTATTGGGACAAACTAAATCTGTTTCTACCAAACTAAATAGCAGGGAAGGATCGGGAATGGTATGCAGCCATGGGTTTTGCCTCAGTAAAAGTTGTATTGCAATTTTGGGCACTCCGGTGGTGTAGTGGATAGAGCGTGTACCATATTGGCTCCGGCCTTCGTTGCAGTGGTCGCGGGTTCAAATCCGACCCGTGGACCTTTACTGCAGGTCATCCCCCCTCTCTCTTTCTTTCTCTGTCTCTCTCTCTCTCTCTCTCTCTCTCTCTGTCTCCCCATTTCAACTCTGTACTGTCTAATAAAGCTTGAAAATGCCAAAAAAAATTATCTTTAAAAAACAGAAGTAGTATTGCATTTCTACAAAGGAAAATAAACCATCTCTTGTCTGTCACACAGCCCTGGTTGTTGTCAGAAAGAAATATGTGATAATTCAACTTTTTCACTCATACGTCAAGGCGCTGAGTGAAACAACACAGCAGCATCTGAAATGTGTGAGATGTCTTTGTCATAACACACCCTGAACTACTGTGGCTGTGTGTGTGTGTGTGTGTGTATAGGAGAGGGAGGGTGTGTGTGTGCGTGTGTGTGTGTGTGTGTGTGTGTAGGAGAGGGAGTGTGTGTGTATAGGAGAGAGGTGTGTATGTGTGTGTATAGGAGAGGGAGTGTGTGTGTGTGGCTGTGTGTGTGTGTGTGTGTATAGGAGAGGGAGTGTGTGTGTGTGTGTGTGTGTGTGTGTATAGGAGAGGGAGTGTGTGTGTGTGTGTGTGTGTGTGTGTGTGTGTGTGTGTGTGTGTGTGTGTGTGTGTGTCTAGGAGAGGGTGTGTGTATGTGTGTGTATAGGAGAGGGAGTGTGTGTGTGTGTCTAGGAGAGGGAGTGTGTGTGTGTGTGTGTGTGTGTGTGTGTGTGTGTGTGTGTGTGTGTGTATAGGAGAGGGAGTGTGTGTGTGTGTGTGTGTGTGTGTGTATGCTGACTTGTTGCTTGACACTGGATTCCTTCAGCATGACACCATCATAGTTAGTGATAAGAGCACACACACAAAACACACACACTCCCTCTCTCTCTCTCCCTCTCGCACACACACACTCCCTCTCTCTCTCTCACACATACATACACACACACACACACACATTCTCTCGCTCCCTCGCACACACACTCCCTCCCTCTCTCTCTCTCGCACACACACACACACACACAAACCCTCTCTCTCTCTCTCTCTCTCTCTCTCTCTCACACACACACACACACACTCACCCTCTCACACACACACTCCCTCTCTCTCACACACACACACACACACACACACCCCTCTCTCTCTCTCACACACACACACACACTCTCTCTCTCACACACACACACACACACACTTTGAGCAGAAGGTGTCAACGAGGCATTCCTTCCCATTAACATTCACTAAAGTCACATTTTTCCTGTTGTCCATAGCAACACCAAGACAGTATACCTAACTGATGATACAACACATGTTTCTCTCTCTGTCTCTGTCTCACACACACACACACACTCTCTCTCTCTCTCTCTCTCTCTCTCTCTCTCTCTCTCTCTCTCTCTCTCTCTCTCTCTCTCTCTCTAAGTTTGAGACACTGCATTATTTAACTTATAGATATCATGGATCTTTGCCAGTTCATAACTTAGGCCTACGATAAAATAGTAGCCTACATTTTCATCTCCTTAAAAACCAAAAATCTAGACTTTGAATAAAGCCAGAGTTAAAATATTTATTTCATTTTTTTAAACATACTATTATCCAAACTTTTACTGAGTAGATTATGAATACAAAAAATATTGTATTATTTACAAAAGATACATGTCTTAAAAATGCATTTTCCGCATGTTTTTTAAGAATAAATCAGACAATGAACAACATATGAACAAATCCTTCTGAAATAACCTTCAGAATAGTGCTGAGAATGATTATGGAAAGTTTAGTTGATGTAAGTGCTTTAGAAGTTGAGATTTCTGGTTCAGAGTATTGAAGAAAAAACTAATGTTGAGATAATGTCCGTTAAAGATGGTTGTATAGGAGAAATATACAGACGCAAACAGGCAAGGTTTAGTCAAATAAACACCTGAATGTACATGTTGGACCTTTTGATTTATTTTAGTATGAAAGAAGACATGTTATGGAAGATAAATAGACAATAACATCTCAGAATTAACCAGCGATTGGTAAAACAGTTTCGCTTTTCCATGTCTCGCAATTAACGGCTAACAGCTGTGATTTCACCGGTTACCGTTACACCGGCAGTTGTTGTTATTATAGCTCCCGGTCAGCCTTATGCTAAGCTAATAGCCTAAATAAGTGAGCTAACTAACTAACATGACTCTTAGTGGATCAAATGTATGCTAAGCTAATAGCCTAAAGTGAGCTAATAGCTAACCTGGATCTTCTCACAGATATATATACACAACACACATCTATGGGATTTTTTTTTTAAGCTAAGCTAGGCTAATAATAATAAAGTAAACCAACTGACCTGTAGTTCTGCCCTCTCGACCTCCCAGTGCGCCTCTCCATCTCGAAGCGGGCCCACTCATGTTGGATGTAGTGTAGTATCCCGGGAATAGTGTACTGTGGTCGGCTTAGCTCGTCCGGGTTTGTCGGGGCCATGACGCCTCCTCCGCTGGTAGTGCTGTTGATGCCATTACCCCCACCACCACCGCCGCCGCCGCCAACGGGGTGTTCATCCATGTCTTTGTGGGTTGTTTAAATATAAAAATAGCAGTTAAAAGTCCCCACGAAACGGCTTAAATACGAGTGTGTGTCTCCGCGAGTGTGTGTATGGCGATAGGACGCGGTGTTTGTGTGTGTGTGAGGAGCTAGCACCAGCTACCCGACCGCCATTACTACTGCTGCTCCGAGGAGGGAGAACCACGAGCCGCGAAGCATGTCGGGAAAATAACATCCAGATTTTCTCCTGTCATAGGGAATACACTGTGTGGGGTTCAGGGTCTAGGAAGAATGTAGGAAATCAAGAGTTTAAACCCCCCATAGACTGATATGCAAGAAGCTCCAACTAGACAGAAAGACGGACAGACAGACAGATAAAATGTAAGGATATATAATTGAATCGCCAAATTAGAATATTAGCTCTTTTTTTTCAAATTAACAAAGAAAATCCACTATTTTATAAATTATAATGCCTCTAATAATCAGTGTCTTAAATTGTGAAATTCATAGGATCTTAATCCAGATTTCTGCATCTCACATTTTACAGTAACAACATTTAACAATTTTTGGTGTTACTGTGATAAAGCCAACAGTCAAATTTACGGTTTGGTCCATGAACGCACCAGTTGAGGTCTTTACTGCGCATGCGTCGGAAATGCTAACAGCTGTAGTTAGCTTCCATAGCACTGGAAACTGAAACATCCTGCTTGTTTTTACACTAATTTAACTTTTATAAATCTGAAAATTACTTAAATATGAACGTGATTTAACAGAGGGCTCGCGGACGGATCTGAGGCCTCGTTGTTAACAGTTAAAATTAGGTTTTAATGAGATTTATTATGTTGTTGTGATGATGGAGCTGATTTAGCCTCGAGCTAACAGCAGCAGGTATGTGTTTATAATATCACTAAATAATATAACACCGTTATTTACGGCTATTAACGGTTATTAACGGTTAACATCCCTCCTATGAGTGACTCAAAATGTCACGTAAATAACTAAGTACAGACACTCAAGTTAGTACTTTATTACTAAAGCGAAAAGTACAATATATGAATTCCATAGGCTACTTTGTTTCTTAGTACAATATTTAAGTTATTTATTGCAGCAAAATGACTGAAAGCTAATTTTTAGCTGGGGCCACATGTTAAACTTTACTAGTGATGGGAAGTTACTTAGTATGCCACATTTACTGAAGAGGTACTTGCACTTTACTTTGAGCCACTCGAAAATAAATGTTGTTCTTTTTATGACTAAATGCTTTACCTTTCAGATTAGAGTTTTTGTATCAGTTGTTTTTAAATACTCCCCCCAGATATACCAAAGATGATCCAGTTCTTTCTGATGGTGAATCGCCAGGGCCAAACAAGACTGTCCAGGTATTAGTCACCTCTCTGTCTGTCTGTCTGTTTGTCTGTCTATCTATCTATCTATCTGTCTGTCTGTCTGTCTGTCTGTCTGTCTATCTATCTATCTATCTATCTATCTATCTATCTATCTATCTATCTATCTATCCGTCCGTCCGTCTATCTATCTATCTGTCTATCTGTCTGTCTGTCTGTCTGTCTGTCTGTCTGTCTGTCTGTCTGTCTGTCTAACTGTCTGTCTTCCTGTAAATTGAATCCAGGTATTATTCCCCTGTGGAGCTGAACAAGAGAGCGAGTTTGGAGGCAGACGTGGTGCAACGCTGTCTGAGCCGCAAGAAGGACCAGGTGTGTGTGTGCGTCATTTAGCCTGCTTGTTTTTTTGTGTGTTTTTTTCGGCGCTAGTAGTTCCTAAATGTATTTCATGTAGAAACATGGCTGAGGAGAGGAGAGACAGGCATGTTTATAAACAGGCATAAACGTGTTATATAAGTATGCGATTCATTTAGATGAATTAATCACAGAGCCTGTAATTAATTAGATACATTTTTTTAATCGCTTGACAGCCCTAATAATAACTAATTACACATCCCTTATATTTCAAGTTGTGTGTGTGTGTCTGTCCTGGCTTACTGTGTAAAACCAGATGATATTATATAATAACTTAAGTCTTGTGTTATTCCTCAGTGTTCCTTTGTGGAGTACAAAGACTTCAAACTGATCTACCGTCAGTACGCGGCGCTTTACATCGTGGTGGGAGTCACAGACAGCGAGGTGAGACGTATTCATACGCCGAGGAAAATAGTCCCAACAACCAAAACTGTTACCATGAAGTTGATATTGGGAGGGACAAAATCTGCTTCTTTGAATTTTTTTTTGAAACCCATGTCCTACCAAATCCAATCTAATTTATACTATATTATAACATTTGGGATTAACCATTTTCCATATGTTTCTGAAAAATAACAATTTGAATATATTTAAAAAACCCTTGCCAACAATGAATGCACGATTTCCTTTAGTGAACAAATGTTTGTATTTAACATAAACCTATATATTTGTGAGGATTTTGAAGTAAATGCAGGTAGCTACTCTGCTCCTGTTTGGTAAGAATCTGAACATTATTTCTCAACAGAACGAGCTCTCCATCTACGAGTTGGTCCATAACTTTGTGGAAGTTTTGGATAAATATTTCAGCCGAGTGGTGAGTTCAGACTTTACCTGATAACTGCAGACTAAAAAATATTTATAAAAACATTATTATTTAATTTGTCAGTCTAATAACTGTCTGTCTGTCTGTCTCCTACAGAGTGAACTGGACGTATCCTTGAATCACAACTTCTTGAAAGAGCCATTCTTGTTTACTATACTATTTATCAGTTACAATCCAATTCAAAATTCTGGTTGGTAATGTTTTTGATAATGTGAAGTACGATGGTCTGGTAGGACTAGCATTCCTATATACTGTATATATATTTGTTATTTCTTTAACCAATGGTCTCCAGATCATGTTTAACTTGGACCGTGTTCACATCATTCTGGACGAGATGATTCAGAACGGACACATAGTGGAAACCAACCGGAGCCGCATCCTGACCCCTCTCACCGCCCTCGACAAGATGGCCGACAACTGAGGACGCTAACCAACCAGGAAGTGATGTCACAGACTGGTTCAGAATGACATCATCAGCAGAAGAGACTTGGAACGTCCCTGCTATTTAGTTTAATGTAAAAGGATTTTTTTTTTTTTACCCAATACATATCAGTGAAATCATGAATTAAAGAATTTTTTTAATATAAAAATGTCTCATAAATTTACTTCCACTTTGATATCGATTTATTTTTTTCACTACATAATGTAAATGTTCCTGTGACTAATTTAATTAACGTTTTAACAATTCTTGTAATGTCTTAATTTATGCTATCATATTTCCCTTAAGACCATTAAAACCTTATCCTGGGGTGCCCTTAGCTAAGTTGGTAGGGCGTCCATGGGCCTTGGCCAGCAGCGGACCCGGGTTCGATTCCAGCCCGCGGTCGTTCTCTGCATGTCACTCCCCTCTCTGCCCCATTTCAACTCTGTCTCTACACTATCAATAAAGCATGAAAAAAAAAACCTTACCCTCAGAAAACCCCACACATGAATACACTGCAGTGATAACCGTCCACAAACGACAAAGACTCAGAATCATTTTTAACTTCATACTTTGCAAACATTTTAATGATTATTTTTTTGGAGCATACACATTCGAAAATATCTGTTTACCCTCAAACTGCAACTTGAGTTAAATAAATGTTTATAATAATATACAAAGAAAATACAAGGGAGAGAGAGAGATAGAGAGAGGGAGAGAGAGAGAAAGAGAGGGGGAGGAGATAGATAGAGAGAGGGACAGAGAGAGAGAGGGGGATAGATAGAAAGAGAGAGGGAGAAAGAGAGAGAGCAGAACTGCTTCGCAACATTTCGTATTTTTTTCTTCAGAATGTGCCATTGCCGCACACAAGTTACAAGTTACAACCAGTAGTTTTTTTTAATTATTTTTTTTCCTCGTCACTAAATAGCTTCATTTGTAAAAGAACACCAAAAAAAAAAGACCAATACAGCCGTACAGCTCGGTCCGAAACACGCTGTAAATCTGTCTGTCTGTCTGTCTGTCACACACACACACACACGCGCGAGGGAACGAAAAAATTGCAATAAAATAAAAACAAAATAAGAATGAAGCATGATTGTTTTGAAGGAAGCTACAAGTCAAAAAAACCAGGCACTAAAACTGAGACAAACATGGAGGGGGAGAGGGATAGGATTAGGAGGAGGGGGCTCTCACACACACACACACACACACACACACACACACACACACACACACACGGAAGGGGAGGGAGAGAGAGAGAGCGGGGTGAAGGACGTGAGAGCTTTTTTGTTTTTTAGTTTTTAATTCTTAATCCCGCACATCATCGTTAAGTCCTTTTGAAGTCATTTTGAAACGGCTGGTTTTGATTGGCTGTCTGAGCCCGGCCCCCTACTGAGCATGCTCAGTTGAGGTGGAATCCCTTCTCCATGGTAGCAGCCAGCAGCCTCTCTCTCATGATGTCTTCAGATGAATACTCCGGCAGCTTCAGGTAGTGGACGCAGGTGTTAACGGACGGGTAGCTGGAGTCTGTGGCATCAACCTGGGGAGAGATGAAGGATTAAGAGGTTATGTGATCGAATAAAAACAAATTGATCATATTGGCAAGGAAATGTTGTCAATACATTGTATTCCTTATTTTAGAATAACTTTGTATAAATCAGTGAATATCCACTACCTGTCTATGCTGTGTGTGCGATAAATAAATCCAGTGAAAATACAGCCTAGGCTCTGTAAACTGGCATGTGAACAAAGGGGGCCACGTAGTTAGTAACATGCCATTTACAGAGCCTAGACTGTGTATTAACACTACATTTTTTTCAGTACACACACACACAGTATGGACATTTTGCAGATAGTAAGGAGATATTCATTGATTTTGTCAAAAAGTGATTTTGACAAAAAAAGAAAAAGATTCTCCAGAATCACTGATTCCGTTAAAGATGGACAGACAGACACACAAACAGTGTTCAAACTAATGAGTTAGCTTGTAGTTTACAAAATCCCGTAGAAATACTGGAGGTAGGAAATTCCTGTTATTGTCAGTGTAAAGGCCTTTTGTCTCGTGTAGTTTTCGTGTGAAAATTGTATGAGTGAGAGACTTTTGTGTGTTAAGTACTTCAGCACTACTGTAATGTTGTTTTTGACTAGTACACTTGGGTGTATTTTGCTATATTCGACTACTGTTATTGCCTCATTTGCAATATTTAAAAATATTTTCAAAGAAACTTGTAATACACAAAATTTAATTTCTTTTATGGAACTTTCATTGTGTAAAGTTTTATTGATAGAATAAAGGAAAAAAATCGCCTATGGTTGTATTTGTCTGCCTTATTTGGCACACATCTCGATTGATGAAATTAACATATTCCTCAACTAGATGCTTAGGACTTTATATGTTGTTCTGGACACCTCATGAAATGATCTGAGCTGAAAAAAATTATTTTACACTTAATTCTATTTTTGGCCCCAAAATGTGTTGCTTTGCCTAGCCTATAGTTTGGGTTGAGTTACCTTCCTGACGATGGTGAGTCTGGGGTGCAGGTTGGCCAGGCCTCCGGGGGCAGCGTAGAGCAGCCGGTGGTGAACTGAAGGAACGCTTTCCTCTCGTCTGACGTCATGCCGCACAGCACCCGCACAAACCGGTTAAACCCAGGACTGAAGAGACGGGGGGGGGGGGGGGTGAGAGAAGGGTTAGGTTAGTTTAGTTTGTGCAAGAGAAACAAGATTAAAATAGATAAAAAGATGCACATTGACAGGACTGTGGATAGGGGATAGTACAGGTTAATACAGGCTCCACTTTTCATATAGTTTTTCTTATTGCCTTTGTCATGGGTATACCCTCACCCAGGAACAACAGCTGGCGTTGTTAAAACACTACCGCTTGTGTCCAAAGGGGGCGCTAGAATTAACACAAACTGAAGGTTGATATAAATGGATGAATGTCGGTTACATTCAAGCCATCGCCAAATGAGTTGACACAAAGTTGATTAAGCCTATTATCAGCTCCACAAAACTCTCTCCGTATTTCTCAGTATGGCAGCGTTTACAAACTGGTGTTGCCCAGAAGTTACACACTGTATCTTTAATGCTGATATCTGCCTGTCTCACCTGTCTCTGGTGTAGCCCAGCTTGGGCTCTGTGTAGTTGATGATGTCATCAGAGGTCCAGGAAGGCGATTGGTTCCCACAGAGGATCATCTGGACTTCCTTATGACTGAAGGAACTCAACTTCTCCATCGGGAAAACTCTGGCAAAGCCCTCTGCAAGGAAGGGAGGGGAGGGTGGTGTTAGTTAAACTGTGTGTGTGTGTGGGAGGGAGAGGGGGGGGGGGTGTGTGTGTGTGTGTGTGGGGGGGAGGGAGAGGGGGGGAGTGTGTGTGTGTGTGTGTGTGTGTGTGTGTGTGTGGAGGGAGAGGGGGGGGGGGGTGTGTGGGTGTGTGAGAGAGAGTGTGTGTCAAAATGTTGTTGCTAATTTGATAGATGTAACATATAGGAGTGTGTGTGTGTGGAGAGAGTGAGTGAGTGTGTGAGGGGGGAGTGTGTGTGAGTGTCTCTCTGTGTGTGTGTGTGTGATGTGTGTGTGTGTGTGTGTGTGTGTGTGTGTGTGTGTGAGTGTGTGTGTGTGGTGTGTGTGTGTGAGTGTGTGTGTATTACCTCTGAAGGCCTCCATCTGTTTTCTGAATGCCCGTGTGCATACACAAGTCAAACATCAACTCTACGTATTCCTCTGAATTCTCCATGGTCACCATCTATACACACACACACACACACACGCACACACACACACACACACACACACACACACACACACACACACACACACACACACACACACACACACACACACACACACACACACACACACACACACACACACACACACACACAGGAGAGAGAGGGACAGCTTTTAAACAATTCAAAATGTATCTTATCTCAGTTTCTATTAACCGAACGCGTGTTACTCTGTCAACAGCAGGTAAAAAGATTCTGTTTTCACCTCGTCTTCTCCGTTTGGTTTGAGATCCAGAGCAGAGAAACCGTGAACCTTTGAGGACGGACAGAACTGGAAGTTTAATCTGTGGAGAGAGAGAGAGAGAGAGAGAGAGAGAGGGGGAGAGGGAGAGAGAGGGAGGGGGGAGAGAGAAAGAGAGAGAGAGGGAGAGTGAGAGAGAGACAGAGGGAGAGAGAGAGAGAGGTTAGTTTAACATGCAGACAGTTTTTCATACCACATTTGATTTTTAATAAATGTTATTATTTATTTTTTACTTCAAGACGAAGGAATTAGTTCAAATGAGTAGTTTTTATTTCAAAAATGACCAAACAAACATGGACAAATGCTTGTGTGTTTGTGAGTGTGAGAGTGTCTGTCTGTCTGTCTGTCTGTGTGCATGTCTTACCCCAGGTCTTCTATACTGATTGAGTGAGTGAGTGAGTGAGTGAGTGAGTGAGTGAGTGAGTGAGTGTGTGAGTGAGTGAGTGAGTGAGTGAGTGAGTGAGTGAGTGAGTGAGTGAGTGAGTGAGTGTGTGTGTGTGTGTCTGTGTGTGTGTCTGTGTGTGTGTCTGTCTGAGTGAGTGAGTGAGTGAGTGAGTGAGTGAGTGAGTGAGTGAGTGAGTGAGTGAGTGAGTGAGTGAGTGAGTGAGTGAGTGAGTGAGTGAGTGAGTGAGTGAGTGAGTGAGTGACTTACCCCAGGTCTTCTATGCTCAGTGAAGGCCCAGACCCCAGTGGGTTCCTCAGCATTAGTTCCTGTAGTCTGGTGTTCTTCTCGTCTTCAGAGAGACTCTTACTGGAGAGGATCTGTCTCCTCTTCACTGACAACTCCTTCAACTCTTTAAGGAAACGAGCCCTAAGGGAAGACAGGGAGTTAATATAAGGGCATGTTATTCATATGAGAAAAAAAAAATAAAATAAAAAAAATAAAATAAAATAAAATAAAATAAAATAAAATAAAATAAAATAAAATAAAATAAAATAAAATAAAATAAAATAAAATAAAATAAAATAAAATAAAATAAAATAAAATAAAATAAAATAAAATAAAATAAAATAAAATAAAATAAAATAAGGAAGAAAGGGAGGGTTAGGGGGTTTCATTCATATGAGAAAAATAAATAAAAATTTATTTTTTTTTTAGCTATCCTTGTGGAAAACATGGAGGGTTAGGGATGTTATCAGAAAAAAATAATACTAATAATGTTTTGATTTTTTTTTGGTATCTTTGTGAATCCTGTATTTACATTTGCCAACTGTAGCCTATTACAACTATAACATCAAGATTGTCTGGTTGCTTTATATAAGTCGCATCTAAATGTAATACCTTGTTTAATATCACCATAGTGTTACTCAAATGGGGAAAAAAGTATATAAAAAAAATTATACATAAAGTATGCAAACAAAATGCCACATATCAATTTGGAATGGGGGGCGGGGGGGTTTAAAAAAAAAAAAAAGAAGATAAATTTGCCAGCAAAAAAAGTATAAAAAATAAATAAATAAAATAAAAAAAATAAATGTCCCTCTGTCCCCTCTGACCTGTGTGGGTTGACGAGCTGGAAGTCGTCCCAGGTGAGGATGCCGTGGTACCAGGCTGGAGGTTTGGGCTTCGGAGGATCCATGATGAACTCTGACTTTGAGTCTTCATCAAAACTCCCCACAGAGTAGGTCTCCTGGGACTCCTCTGTGGACGCCTCCGACTGCACCTGGGGGGGGGGGGGGAGGGGGGGGGGGGATATGAACCTTTTAGTGACATTTGAATCAGAATCAGAAAGGATTTTATTGCCAAGAAGGGGTTTACACCAACAAGGAATTTGTCTTGGTGAATAAGGTGCATACAGTTAGACAATAAGACAATAAACAATGAACGAACAGTGACTATCATAAATAAAATATAACACAATATATAAACAAGCAGAGACATAAGTGATAAGTTAAAAATAGCATTGCATTGCATTTTAAAGGCAGTGATAATGGATGATTAAAACTATAACCTGGGAGGGGACAGGAGGATGTTAGGGAGACATTTTTATTTTATAAGACATTTTTTATTTTTTTATTTTATTTTTTTAAATTACAAATTTCGAAGACACTTTTTTTTTTTGTGTGTGAAAAACTGCCTCACACTGCAACTGGGAGAGGAAAATATGAACATTTTAGTGACTTTTGCATTTTAAAAGGCAGTGATAATGGTAATGTGCGATTAAAACTATAACCTGAGAGGAGACAGGAGGATGTTAAGGAGTTGTTTGTAGTTTGTAAAACAGATTAAAATTTGGGAATATAAGGTAGACATTTTTATTTTGTAATGTAAGACAGTTTTTTTTTTATTATTACAAAAATCGAAGACATTTTTTTTGTGTGTGAAAAGAAGATCTACTTCAAAAGTTATAATGTTCAAAAATATGATTTTAGATTGATTCCAGGGCATTCAAAATACACAATTAAATTTAAAAAAAGAATTTGTCAGTTACAGTCCTGAATGCAACACAATAAAAACACCCCAAAAAATTTAAATGTCACAGATAATGTCTCAGTCCTGTTTTTTAAGGAAGGTATTGAAGAAAAAACATTTTTTTTATATTCAAATATTTGTAGAATAAGTTAAAACATTTTAATAAAATAAAATAAATGTGTCTGCACTCTCCATAAAATGTTTTATTTGTAATAATAATAATAATAATAATAATAATAATAATAATATAATAATAATAATAATACCATTTTAAATATTTTTTTCTGTATGACTTTTTGCTTCTATTTTTTTAAACATATTCAAAAATAAATCCACTCATATAAATCCCTACCTCTGACAGCAGTAGGAAAGCCTGTAGTTGTGGGTCCAGTCCCTGTGGGAAGCTGCGTGACTGATACAGTAGTTTGCTCATGTTGGACTTGATGTCTCCCATGCAGAGCAGCTTGAAGAAGGGCTGAGAGATGGGCAGGTCCACCAGTCTGTTGTCCTGGATGCATTTAGCCAGAAACACGCCCAGGAAGTGGAAGAGTTTGGTGATGCGTTCGAGCTCCTCGCTGTCCTGTGGGAAAGGAGCCGGGAAGAGGCCGCACGAACGCTGCACGTAGAAACCTGGAGGCTTCAGGCCACCGCCCAGGTCCACCTGGAAGAGAGGACATAAAGGGTTGGTAAGAAAAACTATATATATAAAAAAAAAAAAAAAAAAAAATTAAAATTAAGTTTGTGCCTGTTTCTTTGTTTTATTGTTAAATTGTGAAAAAGTATATATAAAAAAAAATAAAAAAAAAAAAAAAGTAAAAAAAAAAAAAAAAAAGTAAAAAAAAAAAAAAAAATCTTTTCACTCATTTTTTGTAGACACACTGAAATTTTATTTTTCTTCAATAATTGTTTCTGATCGTCGTTGTATCATATATTAGGTTATCATTCAGTTGATCTACAGTAAGTAAATGAACTGGTAAAGTGAGGCTATCTGGTGTGAGCTTGTGTCCCAACATACTAATAGTGTTCTGTACGTGTTAAATGCCACATTCAAACATTTAATGTAGGAAAAGTTAATGAACCAGTCCAGTAAAGTGAGGTGTCATGGTTTGAGTTTGTGTCCCTTTTCTTCAAAGTAAATAAAGAAATTAATGGATAAATAAATATAAAATAATATGGCCCGGGGCAAGTAGAATGCCACATAAATGAATTGTCAAAAGTGAAAAAAACACAATTTGTTTTTGATTTCAAACGACCAATTTCTTAAATGGATTTTTTGTACATTGTTACACGTTCACACCCCCTAGTGTTCAGAACATACTGAATATGATCTTTTTAAACAGTTTATGCAGGAAAATCAATGAACCAGTCCAGTAAAGTGAGGGGTCACAGTGTGAGTTTCTGTCCCGACATACTAATAGTGTTCAGTACGTGTCAAATATGAAGTTTTAGTGAGGGGGTCACAGTGAATGAACCAGTAACCAGAGGCTGTATGGAGTGTGTCTGTCCCCCACCTGTCGTGACTGGTCGTCGGGGAAGTCGTCGTCACAGAGCCAGATGCCCAGAGACGTCCTCTGGAACTCTGCAGCCACCAGAGCATAGAACTCCAGAGTGGGTCCAAGGCCGGTCCCCTCCTCCCCCTGGAACTCAACCTGGACACAAGGACACATACACACAAATATTTAGGCTCGATTTGACCTAAATAAAATGTCCCCACTCCCCAAAAAAAATTCACAAAACATTACATTTCTACTTCAGCAATAATAGCATGGTGCCTGGACACTCATTTCAGTCATTTCAAGTCGTTGTGAAAGTTCAGTTTTCTCTTCTAAATTGAAGGTAAGGGTCTGTAGAACAATGTGTTGTTCGAGTGTCAAGAAAAAAAATGCGAAGTGAAAACTAGTGAAGTGAGCAACAGTTTTCCCCTCTCACCTCTAGCACAGACTTCCTATCTGCATCATGACGATTTGCGCCCAAGACGCACGTCATGATGCAGATAGGAAGTCTGTGCGCGTGTGCACACACACTGTTTTCTTGACCTATACACACAGTGACAACATTGAAATTTACCTCTAACACAGACTTCCTATCCGCGTGCAGCATCATAACAGATTGGGCCCAGTCCATCATTGCGTCTCCTCGGGGAACCTTCACTCTCTCGTGCTTCAGCCGTCCCACCCTGAACTCCCTCCCTCTCTCTCTCCTCTCCCCTCCCTCTCCTTCCTTTCCTCCCCCTCCCTCCCACCCCTCTCTCCCCCCCCCCCCCCCCCCCCCCACACACACACAGACAGAACAGACAGACAGACAGACACCCACCTCTAACACAGACTTGCGGTCAGCGTGCAGCATCATAACGCTCTGGGCCCAGTCCATCATTGCGTCTCCTCGGGGCACCTTCACCCTCTCTCTCCCCCTCCCCCCCCTCCCACACACCACACACACCCTCTCTCTCCCCCTCACACACACCCTCTCCCCCCTCCTCCCTCCCACACCGTCTCTCTCCCTCCCTCTCTCTCTCCCCCCCACACACACACACACACACAAACAGACACCCACCTCTAACACAGACTTGCGGTCGGCGTGCAGCATCATAACGCTCTGAGCCCAGTCCATCATAGCGTCTCCTCTGGGCACCTTCACCCTCTCTCTCTCTCCCTCTCCCCCTTTCTACTCCAGCAACACTCAGTAATTTCAAGTTGATAAATTGAAGGTAAGGGTCTATAGAACAGTTTTGGTTCGTGTGTCAAGAAACCAGAACACATTTTGTTTTTAATTTAGAAGACAAAACTAGTGAAGTGAGCTACAGTTTCCCCCTCTCACCTCCAACACAGACTCGACAGATAATGACAGACTGGACCCAAGATAAACACACACACACCTTTTTTTCTTGACCTTTATACAGTTTTGAAGCGACTAAACATTGAAATTTACCTCTAACACAGACTTCCTATCAGCGTGCAGCATCATAACAGATTGGGCCCAGTCCATCATTGCGTCTCCTCGGGCACCTTCACTCTCTCGTGCTTCAGCCGTCCCACCCTGAACTCCCCGGGGTCGTCCCGTCTCACCGTGGTGGACGGACGGGAGCGCTCCATAGTCGCCTCACGACGGTTCTGGAGCCACACGATCGCCCTGGAGACACACAGAGAGAGAGAGAGATTGTTTCATTTAGTTTTGTTGTAATCATCTGTATGTTATCTTGTTATATGATGAATATTGTTACTTATTAATTTGATGATGTGCTTTGGCAATATTGTACAACACTGTAACTTTCATGCCAATAAAGCCAATTTGAATTGAATTGAATTGAGAGGGGCGGGGGGGGTCAGATATAGTAAGGTGTGTAGGTGTGTGTGTGAGTGAGAGGAGAGAGAGACAGAGAGAGAGAGGGGGGGGTCAGATATAATAAGGTGTGTAGGTGTGTGTGTGTGTGTGTGTGTGTGAGTGAGAGAGAGTGAGAGAGAGAGAGAGAGAGAGAGAAACATAGAGAGAAGAGAGAGAGATAGAGAGACAGACAGACAGAGAGAGAGAGAGAGAGACAGAGAGAGAGACAGACAGAGACAGAGACAGTGTGTGATGTCACACATGGTAAAATATAGGGTTAGACAGTGAGACCATAAAACACTCTTTCTGCCTTTTCTCAGGCTAGGATGAACCGATTTCTAAAATGTTTGCACATTTATACTACATAGGATCTCAGAGTTCAATACACCTTCATATTCCCACCTACAGACTACAGTAACAGTACTATATGTTGGGACTCACCTTGAGGCTCCGAAGGCGGTGCAGGTGAAGTAAAGCTGTCGCGTCTCAAAGGGAATGAGGAACGGACACTTAGCCGTTAGCTGCTCACACCAGTCAGGCAGCGCGCCGCTCGCTAACGCTAAAGGCTCCTGCACAGACAGGGAGATACACTGGGGTTGATATACTGATGGTTATAGACAGACAGACAGATGGAGAGACAGACAGTTAGATGGAGAGACAGGCAGACAGACAGGTAGGCCGTTAGATGGAGAGACAGACAGACAGACAGGCAGGCAGAGAGAGACAGACAAATGGAGAGAGAGACAGACAGACACTAACAAAAACACAGCCCTGCGCACACGCAGACAGAAAGACACACATACACGCACCCACTCATACACACGGACAGACACACACACACACACACACACACACACACAAACAAACACACACAGACAGAGACAGACAGACAGACAGACAGACATAAACACCGTACCTCTATTTGTTGAAGGATCTTTGTTGTGATCTTCTTGCTGGTGAATTCTTCTGGAGACGCGTTGAACTGAAGATCGTCAAAGTCTGAAAACAAATAAATAAATAAGATGAAATATCAAGGACTCATAGCCAGCATAGAGTGTGTGAGTGTGTGTGTGTCTTACCCTCTTATAGTGTGTGTGTCTGTCTGTCCCCTAACCTTCTTGCAGTGTGTGTGTGTGTGCGTGTCTTTGTCTGTCTCCTTACCCTCTTGCAGTGTGCCTGTCTGTGTATATATCCCCTTCTTACCCTCTTGCAGTGTGCGTGTGTGTGTGTCTCTGTCTGTCCCCTTACCCTCTTGCAGTGTCCGTGCGTTAGAGTGTCCGTCTCCTCCGATGATGTACAGTATCCGTAGCAGTTGAAGCACGTCCTCCACTCCACACGCGGTCTGACTGCATCCTGCTTTAGCCTGGGCCATCTCCCGGGCAACCAGGATCTCACTGCTCTGATTGGTCGAAAGGCTCGGGCTCAAACCGCCGGACCTGCTGCTCACGATACTGTGTTCACACAAATCCTAGAGGAAGGGGGGAGAATAGATAGGTCAGTTTCTATTACAGAATCTAGGGCTGGGCATGCATTTTCAGCAGAAGTAAAATGTCTCATAAATCAGACAGTGAACAACATATGAACAAATCCTTCTGTAATAACCTTCAGAATAGTGCTGAGAATGATTATGGAAAGTTTAGTTGATGTAAGTGCTTTAGAAGTTGTAGATTGTTCTAGCTCAATTTACTTTGTGCAATGACAAAGAAATTCTGATGTTTTTGTTTGAATGTTTACGTCACACCTGACGCTGTTTACAAGCACCTCTTTCATTCCGGAGCGCTGTGTAAAAGGAGCTACTGATGCGCCAGCAGGCCGGCGTTGCTTGGTTCTGTGTAAATAACACAGAAGCAAGCAAAGCGGCATTTTGGAGTGATGTTGTTCCGTCAATATGCCGCAATCTCTGTGTAAAAGGGGCTAGTGACTCACCATCTTCCCACTCTCCTTCTCTTTGTCAGAGTCCTTCAGCTCTCTGTACATTATCCTGAGGGACAGAGAAAACAGAACATAGAACTTAAAAATCTGTAAAATGTTCTCTCAGTTACTCACAGACACACACAACCTTACGTCTATGTGGGCTACACACACACTCTCTTTCTCTCTCAC